>PVKB01001244.1:0-181274 GCA_004027205.1 Ctenodactylus gundi | reverse complement strand
CACACAATAGCTAAATTGTGGAAGATATCAAAATACCCATGCACAGACCAATGTGGTCCTAATGTACCCAAAAGACAGAAAGATCTGAGTCATTTGTAGGTAAACAACTTGAGACCATCATGCTTAGTGAAGTGATTCAGACTTAGAAATTTGAATATGACAAGGTTACCCTAATATAAGAAACCCAGAGTAAAAATAAATAATACAGTTAAATGGACAAGAGCATAAGAGTCGGGGACGATGAGGGAGGGCTTGGCTAGGTGAAAAAGAGAGGAAAAGGGACACGAACTTGACGTGATATTTATGTCCAAAAATTCTCAAGTTCAATATAATCATTATGTAGCACATGTATATACTTACAAAAATGGGAAAATGGAAAAAAGTAGAAGGAAGTCTAGAGGTGTAACTCAAAACCTTGGGCTTGATTCTCTACTGCAAAAAATAAATAAAAGTGCTAATATTACCCACTTTTACATGTGAATACTAAAAATTAGGGAGATTTCTAATAATTTGGTCATTATTGAGTGGACTCTATTCACTCAAGTTCACTCAAAATTGTGATCTATGAATCTTTTCCCATGCCTGCCCAAGAGGTGAGAAAGCATTGCGGAGGGGAGGTGCTCCGGTGCACTGACGAGAGGCACAAGTGAGAAGTGTGAGGCCTGGAACCAATCCCAGCAGTGCATTTAAGTCAATGGGGCTTGAGAAGAGTTCAAAACCAAACCAGGCCCATTTCTGGCCCTGGAAACCTGATGGTATCATCTGAGGACACTCCTTATCCAAAATCAGAGACAAAGGTGAGCCCTACTTCATGCTTAATCTGATTGGAATAATTTTTGCTTGATGACTTATCAGGATATGTAGTGAGAAGAACACTAATCACTCTATTAAAGGTCAAGTAAGACAGCGTTGCCCAACTCAATGGCTGAGAAGGATAGAGTGAAATTTTAGTTCCAAATAAAATCCCAGATAAAAGAAAGCATTGTTAATATCATTGCCTGTGACCTTTCTTAGCTGATACTACCTTCCCCTCCTTATCATATATTCCTGTCTCTGCACTCTGTCCTGTAGATCCATTCACAGTTTTCTACTGTGTACCAGTATAAAGTCATGCCACATCTTGTTTGCTGATCTGTAAGAACCTTTGAAGCAACATCTGTGTCCTTTTAACCCTAAAGTCTCCCAAAGCATTGGCAGAGCCACGTGCACAACAAGAACAGAATTGCTATTTCATGTATAAATGATAGAAATGACAAAGGAGGTGGGCTTTTAGGTCGAATGGGAAGACTTAAAGTTTTGCTCTGTCTTGATGATTCTACGCTACTTGAATTGCAAACTAACTGTTCAAGCCTAAAATTGGAGTAGACAGCACATAAGTCATTGTTAATAAGGGTTAATTATACGGTGCCTGTTCTGTGCTAGGAGCTTCAGAGGAGTTACCATTCCTCCTTTCTGTAACACTGCAAGAAGCTGTCATTGTCTCAATTTGATAGACAAGGCAACTTGATTAAGCATTTTGTCCAGACAGAATTAGTGGAGGGCAGGGGTGGAGGCTTGAACTTAAACTCATGCATTAGTGTTGAACCTGAGGCCACCTGCTGGTCAGATAAGGAGCTATATAAAAAAAAAAACTTTCATGTTAAATCCAGTGTTTGGGAGAATTTTCTATGAAAAGACAGATGTCCAAAAAAGATCACTGGCAAAAAAAAAAAAGCCAGACTAACTTAAAATCGTGGCATTTATTTTCTCCTTTTTCAAGCATTATCTTGTAAATAATTTCATTTCTTATTTATTTATTTAATTTGAGGCAGGGTCTCGCTGTGATTCTGAAATTGCTATTTAGGCAGGATGACCCCGAACTCAATCAGTCCTCCTGCTTCAGCCTCCTGAGTTCCAGAATTATAGGCATATATCATCACACTTGCTTTATGTAGTGCCAGGAAATAGAACCCAGGGCCCTGTGCATCTAAGCAAACACTTTAACCACTGAGCTCTGCTCTCAGCCTTTTTGCATATTTTTATGTAAGATTGAAATTAGGTGTTTGAGAAATTTCTGTAAGTGTGTTTGGCATATCGAAGTACCCAGTGAATGCCATCAGAACCCAATTTTCCTGAGAAGTATAGTAGAATTGTGGCGATGTCATGATCACAAGGAGTGTGATTCTTTTCATCAACCTCTCAGAGCAAGTATTTGACCTGTAGCCCTAAATGCAGAGCATACATTGTCTACCTTTTTTTTCCCCTTACTGATAAAGGTGTTCAGTAAGACGACCTTCTAGAAAAGAACTTTCAAAACTTTTGAGCCTTCGAACAACACTTTTGTCCTTCCCAGACTTGGATCCTTCTTCAAATAAGCCCACATCACCCTAGAATTAAGACATTTCTTTCTTTTCTTTTTTTTTTTTGGAAAAGATATCTTTAGTGGCACATATTTCCTCAACTTACTATAATTACTACCACTAGTGTTGATGGTAGACATTTTCAAACATGTATAATGGGTTACACATTGTCCTACGGGCTTTTATCTTTTTGAATTAACTCCTTATAACAAACCTACAGGGCATGTTATTATAATCATCATATTACAAATGAGGAACCTAAGGCTTATGATCCATGTCATGGCATTGCACACCTTCATTGTAGCAAGATTAGACTGTTTTCCATAAGGCCTGCTTCATAAACTGAGCATACAAATATGCAATCCAGCGTAAGGCTGAATCAGAGAAGAGAACAGGAGAACCTGTGACTAAATAACACCTTAGGAAAGAGAAGTGTGAATATTCAGATGATTAATTAATTAATTAATACTGAACTATGCTGAAAGTAAAAATTAGCTAGTGGAAATACAGCTACTCTCCTTCTCATTGAAGAAAGCAAGTAAAAATAATATATCATTTTAAAAACTTTTAAATGAGAACATTTAAATACCAATGCTGAATGCTTTTAAAAGCATTAGTGAGTCTTCTCAGGTTCTGCATAGTCTGCTGGGAATAAAGGTGGCTAATTTTTAAAGATAAAAATTATCAAGGACTTTTAAATTTTCATACTCTGATTCAATAACACATGCCTTTATCTCAAGTAAAGAAGCTAAAGGTTTTGTCTCAAGTAAAGAAGCTAGACAAAATATTTATATGTAAGAATGAGCACAATAATATATTCAATAATAACACAAGGATATAGTGGGAAAACTAAGAACCTGAGTTCATAAAAGTGTCTGCACCAAAATCCCACCTATCGAGTCACAACCTCTTGGACATTAGGAAAGTTTCTCTCTCTAAACTTTGGTTTCCATTTGGGAATATGGAATGTCACGTGAGCCACTCTGCAGAGTGTGAGATTCACAGCAAGTGCTCAACAAATATTAAATATTTTATTTTTGTTTTCTCTTAAAATTATTACCCACTGACCCAAATGTAAAAGTATGTTGAGCAGTTTCATTGCACATAATCATCTATTTTATAAAATTATATTTGGAAGGCAGTGACCAGAAATGATAACAAACTAAGTAATAAACATACAGGATACTGAGAGATCATTTGAAGCATTTACACATTTTCCAGAGTTCTATGAACATATGTATATGTATTTGTGCAAAAATTTAATCACATTGTGCATGATTATATCAGTATGTGTTTATCAATTTGTATAAAAAATAAAATTATCAGAATGTGAATTCTAGAGAACTTTGGTATTATAAGTGACTTTTGTGTGTTTTTTCAAACATCTCTAAAAATAAATGTATCTCATTTTTATTATTAGAAAAACTATTTTAACACTCAAAAATCTATTAATAAAATATGATTTTAAAGCAGAAAAACTATTAATAAAATATGATCTTAAAGCATTTTTCATCTAGGCTTTCCAGCTACCTGGGAAGAGAAAGGAAGAGGATCACAAGTTTGAGGATAACCTAGGGAACTTAGTGAAAACTTGTTTCAAAAATGAATAAATAAATTTTAAAAATCTAGCAATATAGCTCAGTAGTAGAACCTTTGTCCAGCATGTACAAGGCTTGAATTTAATAGAATAAACCAAAGCAAAAACAGTTTTCACAAGCTTACTTTAATATCCATGCCCACACACAACAACACACACACACACACACACACACACACACACACACACACACACGAGAATGGGAATTGTTTCCAAAATGGCAGACTTTTTTCCTATATTGTTCATCTGTTTTGGATTGTTTCGGTCTCCTAATAGCAATCTTGGTTGCACATAGGAAATGTGTATTGTCTTCATTGAATGCAGACTGGCAGAATTGTTTTCCAGTCCTCTCACTCCTGTTTTGAATTTAAATATTGAATGGAGTGACAAACAGCTTGAAAATATTTGGAATTTATTTATCTTAGCATGGCTTCTCTGATCACCAGGACCTGATTTAAACTACACATATAATCTTACTTTCCTCCCACTCCAGGCGGCTTGGCTCCTGTTGGGGTCCAAACTTGATTCTCTACAATTCCTGTGATTCTGTGGCTTTGCACTATTACATTGAAACATTTGTTTTTGTTTGAGACAGTCTGAATTGTGTCACACCTTCTCAATAGTTATTTGTGTCTTCTTCTGTTATTCATTAAAATACAAACATATCCTACTTTGCTGACATTTATTCTTTTTTTCAATCTTTTCCTATATTTGTTAAAACAGAATACTTAAATCTTTTTCAGTATCGGGTTATGGGCTTCTCAACATTTTGACAAATGCGATATTTTGGCTGCCCATAAATCTCCAATAATAAGGAATTGTGATAGTCAGCTTTATTGCCCCTGGGACACAGTACCCAGCACCTACGACCTAAAGGACAAGGGTTTTAATAAGGCTCACATCTTCCTGGTATTTCGTTATTGATTAGCTGGAACACCATGAAGGGTTTGCAGAGCTAAAACTACACAGTTCATGGAGGCACAGAAGGAGAGTAGCAGGACAAGGACAGGGAGAAAGGGACAAGGAACAGTATATTGTACCAAAGATCATGTTTCCATAAACCACCAGGACACAGCCAGAAAGGAGTTAAATAATAACAAAAATCCAGAGGAAGGGGAACAGAAGCTGACATAGGGGATCGTGTGAGCACAGGGAAGAGCTCCTCGTGAGGGAGAAAGCAGGACACAATGAAGAAAAGAAGGCAAATCATAATACATGCTCCCCTTGATGAATAAAAATTGTTAAGAGAGATAATGCCAGCCTAAAAGTCGACTTTCGTGATTGGATCTGGCTGTGAATGTGAAGAAAAAGAGTGTCTCTGAGTCATTCTTTAAAACTTTCTGGCTTTATTTCATTCACTTTTGATGAAGAGATCACACTTTATTTTCATCTAAATTTGGTTCAAGTTTAAAAGTTTATGTCATGTCTACAGATGTTTATATAATCATATTCCTTATATGCACACATATATTTTTGTGTGGGACGGTGTATGTGCTCTTTTTAAGGAAACACAATCAATGCTTGCTAGTTTTATTAAGGGAGTTGTATTTATCAAAATTTAATTCTTTCTCTACAAATAGTTTCACGAATCTGTACATCTGCGCTTTCTCTACCACGGAGCAAAATATACAGGTTTTGTTTGGCTGGAAATATTGATAACAGACACATGGGGTACATTTATTAAAAAGAGAATAATAGAGACTGTTTCTCAATTTTTAATTAAGATAGGTATTGGCTTTTGTAAAAAAGTTATGGACTGAATTGTATATCACACTAAATGACACTGTGGTTGTTTAAAAATAAAATAGTACAACTATCTCATGGAATTTTAAACAAAAGACAAAGCGAGAGAGAGGGATGGGGGGTGAAGGGAGAGAAGGGAAGGTAAGGGGAGGGACAAAGGGAGAGCGGGAAAGCCCTTGTCACTTTGACAAGAAATGTATAGGCACAAAATGCTCAACTCCGTTGTAAACCTTAAATTCTGCACTTGTACATATCAATAAAATGGGGGAAAACTTGTAAAAAATAAAAAATAGAAAAAATAGGGAAGCATGATGATCCAGTGAGTAATGGCATTAGTTAGTAAGAGTCACTTGGATAGGTACAGATGAAGAAAAGTTACAAACAACATGAAGTTTACTCTAAGGTCTTGGGTGATTATTATCTTTTAAATAAAGTTTTAATAATTGCCGTTCCTGTAGAGATAGAATTGATTTGTTAAAATAGCTGTACTTCCAACACTGTTATAGAGATTCGGTGCAATTCCTATCGAAATACTAACTGCATTTTTCACAAATCTAATACAAAGCAATACTAAATTTGTTGTGGAAACAGAAGAGACCCAGAATAAGCAAAGCCAACCTGAGTGATCAAACAGAAGCAAGAGGCATCATAATTCTGGGAATCAAGTTACATTACAAAGCAACATTGTTAAAAAAAAAAAAAAACCCATATGATACTGGCACAAAAACAGACAAGTGGACCAAGTGAATAGAATTGGGAATGCAGAATGATCTTAGGCACGCCCAAATGGGCCAAAAACATACACTGGGGAAAAGATCATCTCTTGAAGAAATGGTGCTGGTAGAACAGGTTATTCACATGCCGAAGAATTTTGGAACCATTTTTTAAAATACAGAAATAACTTTTTTCAGGAATAAAAAATGAATAATCATTTGGACATTCTCTTTATAAAAAGTTATTCATTTTATATTCCCATATGGCCATTTATACTGCTTTTCCTTAGATGAGACAATATTAGTCATAACTTGTTTCCTATGTATAGCAATTGCTCCATCTCTGATGAGAATATCATCATGAGACTCAAGACTGAGATTATGAAAAGGTAAAGTTTTTGAATTATACTGTTAGTTAGATCTTTTAGAAAACTTGCTTTTCCCTGATCTTTGCTAATGCCTGAAATGTCACATTTCAAGACCTGCTCTTTCATTCTAATGTAATACAGCTCTTGTTTGATTGCCAATACTCCTGGATGGAGTGCCACAAGTACACCAATCACCCATTTCCCGAACATTACCTGAAGGATTTTATGGTGAGAAGATTCTAAAGTGAAGTATTCTGGGAAATCTGAAGACCAGAGAGCTCTTTAAAGCAACAAAGAACTGGAAGCAACCCCAAGACAGAATTATCCTATTTAATAGTGTAGTGATGCCAATTCTTTGACAAAACCCGACATATATAAAATTATTTTAGCTACTGCATCTTGTCTTCTTTGCTCCTTTGCACGAATGGTTATAACTGTTTTATATAGAAAAATGTTTTGTCATCATAATTTGGATAATGTTGTGTCAAAACCTAAAGTCACCAATTTGTCATTAGATCTCCCTTTTGTCCATTTACTTCTAACTCCTACTGTCCCCCTCTTCTGCACCCTGTGGCTTACTCTCTCAACCTTGTTCTGTCCTGGAGGTGTAATTCTTGACGCAGTGAGAGTCAGAGTTCAGATGTGAAGACATCTGTTTTACAGACTACTTGGTAAATTATAAAACTGAAACTTATTATTTATTTCTATATTGCTTTCAAAATGATCCTCCCTGTCCTTAAAATAGCATATGTCTCCCTTTGGGGTAAAGAAGAGATGTACAACAAATGATTTTCAAATCCACAAAGTAATAACTGCATTTTATCTGTGTCTTATTGCTAGAATGAATTTCACCATCACTTATTGAATATCCCCTAATAATTAAGCATTTTTCTGGGCACTGTCAATTAAATTTTAAAAATCATAGCAATCCCTCAGTAACATGATGTGAGGTATCAGCGGTCACCTACACACCAGTGAGAAAATTGCTCTAACTGTGTCACACATACAGTGCAACTGTATTTACTTCTTTTTTGATCAAGAAGTAAAGTTTATGATACAAGGACATTAGGCATATTTCTTTCTGGGGGGTGCTATTGGGGGTGGAATCCAGGGCCTTCACTCTGGGTGACATCTCTGGCTCATTTTTTTTTTTTGTTTTTGACCTCAAGACAAGTTCTCTCTAGGTCACTATGTTGCCCAGGCAAAGCTTGAACTTACAACCCCCTGTCACAGTTTCCCAGACTGCTTGAATTGCAGGCCTAGACCATCAGACCCAGTTGGCATATATGCCTTAGTTTGAGCTTAATAATAGCACAGATTCACAGAACTGAAGATATAAGTTGATCTGGGAAATAGTATGCATGCAGTTCTACTGAGACAGAATGAAAGGTTGCTGAGGAGAACATGGTAGGAAATGAATACAAGAAGGTAGATCATAGCACATGTTTTTCATTAGCAAATAAAAAATTATCAGCCTAAAGTTACATGTGAGAAACGTGCTGGAAGACGTGTCATTGAGATTGTTTCTAAGTGGTTCTATGGAGAAGACAAAAAAAAAGCATAGAGAAGTAATTCAATGTCAAAAATTGCATTGGTGACATTATACATGTATTTCTCTGATGTTCCAGTTCACAGCTAAGCCCAGAGAAGACACTGAATAAAATGATATTGAATATATACATACATAAATATACTTGCTTTAACTTGTTAGGAATACAAATGTGTGTGTTATAATAACTGCACAGTATTATTGATTTGTACAAAAATTCTATCCTCAACTTCATCTTACAAAGGACACCAAAGCAGCTAATTGAAAAAGTAATATTTATGCAAAGAAATTATTAGTCTTCAAGTAATCTAAAAAAAGGATTACCTGATTTAATTACATTACTCAGTGGTGACGTTTCTATGCTTAAGACTTTGAATTCAAGATTTCTCTAAAGTTTTTCAAAAATCTTATTGTAGTATATCTCATAATATTTTTAAAATCAATTTTTTACATTTTTCATTTATTAAAATAGGTATGTATTATATATATATATATATATATATATATATATGGTATGCACTTAATATGTAGCAACTTATAATAAAACATAATGGAATTTCAAGGGCTTATACTTAATAACTTATTCCAAGTATGATTATTAAAAGCTTTTTAAAAAGTTACTGCAATATTGGTTCATTTGTTTTAATAGATTTCTGCCAGAATTTCTAATAGAACTCATTTTCAGGATTGAATAACGAAAGCACTGGAATTCGTTTCCATAAATAGCTTCAGAGCTTTAATACCCAGATTACTTTATTTTAAGGAAGACCATTGAAAAAAACAAACAACACCAGCAACAGCACCATCTAAAACTGTGTGTTCACACCCTGAAGCCTGGGACAGAACATTTGACTCTGCATAAGGATCCCACTTCTTCGTCCTTCGTTGTAGCTAATTTCTCAGCGCAGACAGCACCTCTCAGAACTTCCCTCATCGCTAGAACAAGGTGGCTTGTTCAAACAAGTATGTCAGCATGATCAAACGACAAGCGAAATGTAGTTGCATTTTTGGCAAGACACATACTTTCCATAAAATGACAGGTCGTAAGAGCTGGAAGCCATCCTCACTCTTTGATCTCTGTCAAGAGCAAAATTAGGGAGCAAAAAAAAAAAAAGCTTTGCTCATTTGTCATTTACTTATTAGCTATATAATTTGACTAACAGCTTACAAGAAAACAGAATTGTACCACCCTAGTGCTGCTAATAAACAGCTACCTACTTCACTTTGATTGCTTCTTTCACACGCATGAGAGCGTAGTGGTTGTGACGATGTCAACTGCTACCTTCATAACAGGAGGTGAAACTGTGATAGCAAAATAAAATAAAAAAAAATCTTAGAGAGATCATTATACAGGTGTGCTGATTTGCATAAGAAAAAATCTCTTTGCAATAAGCTTGTGGGAACTAGAAAGAGGATTTGTAAAGGAGGCTTGATCTGTGAGTGAGTCAAAGAATCCTGGGAAAGCTGTATTCTTTCATAATGCGTGCCACTCATACACATGGAAAGGCTTATGTTAACTGGGACAAATGTAACGTAATCAAAGTGTGCAAAATAAAATTTGTACATAGGTATATATTACTGTCAACTGAAGGAGAGAACACAATAAAATATATTAGAAATCATTACTACCAATAAATCTTTAATATTTGCCCTTGAGAAGGTACCATTTTTTTTAGAAGTCAATTCCTTTTGCCTACATGAACAAGGAGTCCAATGTAAGATTTACAGATTACCATATGTGGAAATCAACCTGCTTGGAAACAAAGCAGGGACTCTAGAAGTATGTGGTAAACATTGCTGTGAGAAGAACCTAAAATAAAATCTTACGTGGTTACAGAAAGCTAGTGAACGGTATGCATATATGCAAGCAAGCACTGTCTGTAACAATGAAGAAAGTTCTCCTCAAATAATAAACACGGTACTTGAAAAAGTGACTGTTTTTATTTTCATTTGTTTTTGAGACAAGATCTCCCTAAGTTTCCCAGGCTGGTTACCTGCTTCAGATATCTGAGTATTTGGGATTAGAGACACCCATGTGCTACTGCACCCAGCAAGTTAAAATGATCTTGATAAAACAAAACAAACAAAAACTTCTGGCCAACAGATGTAAAGAAACAGGTGTATGCAACATAGGTGTATGCAAAAAAGCTCAACATCACTGATAATCATAAATGAAAATCAAATCTTCAATCAAATCTACAAATCACCTCAATCCGTAAGATTGGCAATTATCCAAAAGACCAAAAATAGAAAATGCCAGAGAGAGTGTGGATGGGTTACACACTGCTGGTGGGAACATAAATGACTACAGTCATTAGAGAAAACTGTATAAACTGTGTGGAAGACACACACACACACACACACTGTGTTTGAAAAAATGATGAATATTCAAATACAGACAAATATTACAGTAAAAGACATATGCCGTTAATCTCTCTCAAAATAATTCCCCATCTTCAGGCACCCTTAGCAGACCATTCTTGCCATGTTCTGAGTAGTTCTGAAAGTCCTCTTTTATGAATGTCTTTAGCTGAAATCTTGTAGCTACATCAGTGCCCTGAATTGATTCAAGATATTTGCCTGTTTACCTCCGCAGTCATTTTGACTTTGGGAAAGAGCCGGAAATGACAAGGTGTCAGATCTGGTGAATAAGGTGGATGAGGACATACTAAAATGTTCTTACAAGCCTGACTTTCTCATGAATGGCCCTTGGCGGGAGCATTCGTGTTTTTAAAAATCACAACTTGGAAAGACACTCACCAAAGAGAAATCTGAGAACTGGTTTTCCAGGAGTCAAGACTGCTGGAAGAAGTGATTTTGAAGACAGTAGAAAGTAGAAATACTTTGATGAAGATTCATGGCAATGTGTCCTTTACCAAAATAATTTTTGAAAATCTGAACATTCACTGCAATTTTGATCACTCAGTGTGTGTTTGTGTGTGTGTGTCTGTGTGTGTGTGTGTGTGTGTGTGTGTGTGTGTGTGTGTGTGTTGCCATTTTATTCAGTGATTCCACTTGTGGGTCAGTGCACAAGAGAAATAATATTTATATATTGAAGAGACATCTACACTCTCATATTTACAGCAGGACAATTCAAAATAGCTAAGAAATGAAAATAACTGAAGGTCCCATCAACTGATGAGCACTTTAAGAGGATGTGGTAAGGACACAAAACACAATACTATTCAGCCATAACAAGATAGAATGTTGTCCTTTGCCGCCACATAGATAGAATTGGAGGCCATTATGTTACCTAAGTATGTTGAGCAGACAAAGGCAAATATTTCTTAATATCACTCATATGTAGAATAAAAAAATGATATGATATCATAGAAGTTTACAGTAGAATGTTGGTCAAAAGCGACTAAGTAAGAGATGAGGAAATGTTGGGAATGGTCGATGAATATGACGTTACAATTAAGTAGGAGCAGAAGTTCTGGTGAGATATTGGAGAAGCGGGCAACTATAGTGTATGCCTAATAATGTATTATGGCTGTGTATTCCAAAATACAGAGGAGAAGATCTTAAATGTTTTCACTATAAATAAATGTTAAGTGTTTGAGAAGACAATACATTTGAATATTACACAATGTATACATGTTAAGAAATTCAGAGGTTATTTGAATAGTCAATGTACTTTTGTGTGGACTAATTTTTTTTAATTTTTAAAGTTGAATATGTTGTTTCTGTACTTGGTATATTCTTTCTTTTTAAGACTATAAAGGAAATACTGCATTTCAAATCACAAATAAGTAAGTTAAAAATTATTATTCAGCATGCTTCTTAAGTAAAACTCCGTGAAGGAGGGAATGAGCTTCCTAAGTTATATAAAGAAATCACTTTCAAAAACTGAGTTGTAGTACAGTGCTCAAGTACTGTACCTTTTCCACCCTTAAGTCCCAAGTGGCATCTTGTTCTCATTTACTGAATGCCCCTGATATTCAAGTCACCTACTTGTAAATTGGCTGCCTTCCCAGCCTAATAACTTGGAGACATTTCGTAAAACAATTGTAATATTAAAATTCAGACAAGTGACCCAAAAATGGCCCTAGAGGGCAGGCCTGCAATTTCCTGATTCGCGCTTTCCTTATTCCCTCATTTGTTAAGTTTCGCAACATCAATTTTTATACTGTTGCTGTTTTATCCTGGCCAAATGGTTGTTGAATTTTAATGAACTGTCTCTCTTTGACAAATGAGTTATTGTTTGATATATTACATTAGGGATATCGAGAATAAACTACTTATGGCTACTAGATATGTGGGTAAAACACATTTATATAATACTAGACTATTAGTGTAATGAATTTTATTAGCAGTAAAACTATAATACACAGCAGATTTTTGAAATATGCTAAAGAATGATGAGTATGTCCATAATTTAAATCCCAGCACCACGAGTGAAATGACAAGTACTTCCTAGTATACAACCTAAAATTTTTCCCTTGTACTAGGGAAGAGATCTTGTCATTATGTGAAATATATCTGAAGGTCAGGAATCTCTCTCTGATTATTAACAATTACTCAAATAAGTAATAGCTGAATTTAGTATCAGTGAAATGAAGTAGGTGTTGATGAGCAATTTGAGATACAGAAACTGAGCTTTGCTCCACTCGGCCATAATTCTTTTATCTCATGAAGAAAGAGGAGTGTGTGCTTCTCTAATGTAAGAGTATGGAGTGTGGCTCTAGACCCTTCTTAGCTCTGTTTTCCATTCAGACTTGATTTCAAAATAACTTGTCCAGACACTGTTAAAGGAAAATATTTAAGGAAAGCTTCTACATACACAGACACTTAAGAGACCACATGTTAAAATACCCACTCTGTAGAAATATTATTATATGCTAATTATGTGCATGGTGATGAGCCACTTCAAGATTCTGAAGTGCCTTTATAATCACTGTGGAAAGAGAAAATTATATTTAGTACGACTTTAATCTTAAGTGTATGTTATTTTATCCTAACTACAGTAGAAACTTACACACTCAAAATATAATAATGTTCTCCTAACCAGAATATTTAATTACCATTGGTGTAAAGTAGTGATTAAGAATCTTGCTGGCTCTTTGAAACAAACTTGAGTCTGTGCTCTATTCTGCAAATATTCTAACTTAGTATGTGAGGGCAATGAGCCTATATTCTGTAAGCCTCAGTTTTTTAATCCAGAAGATAGAAAACAAACAAAAAATAACAGAAAATGCAAAAACACATCTATAAATTCTATTGTTGCATGAGAACAAATGAGAAAAAATCAAGAAGATCTAATGTCTAGAACATTAAATTGATTTGTAAATAATATTAGTCATTATCTGAAACTAGGGGTGATCAAGGGCATGGACTTAGACATTCGACTTGGGTCCCTGCTCTGGTCTAGGCAGTTCCCTGCTGAATGACTTTGGACATTCTTTCTAAACTTCTACTTTTGAATTTTCTCTACTAGAGAGTGGGCGGTATTTCCTATGTCATAGGATTATTGCAATTATTAAATAAATTTGATGTTTATAATGTTCTCACTGTAATTTCTGCAGCGAAGCAACTATTCACAAATTGGCATCTCATATTTCATCCACATTATATCATGATTTCTGCTGTTATTGGTTATTATTGTCTTGTGTTTTTTCATCTCTCAAAGAATGGTGAATAAATGGACCATTTATTTCAAAAAACTTCAGATGTACTGTATGCCCTAAACACATAAGGCACAAGACTAAAATCTAAAAATAGGATTCAAAATAACCTTAGCAAATTATAAAGTGCAATATGAATACACAATAATAATTATTAGTAATGTTATTTTTACTGTTAAACTCAGTTAACACTTCTGACTTCAATATGTTATTCTCTTTGGTAGATATTATTGTTATGCATTAACATTATAGAATTCAAATAACTATTTTAAACATAATTACATAAGTCTTAATTTTATTTCTAAATATCCACTAGCAAGCACTGGATAAATAATAGTCTGATGGATTCATTTATTATCTAAGTAGGTTAATTAACAGTCAAGTGGTCTCCCTGTATTCAAGCTCGTCTTTCCTCAGTTTCGTACTCAGACAGTAGGCTTCTCAATTTTCCATTTGGAGGTTGTGGATCACAGCGTTTGTGATCAAGTGACTCCTATTTCACTTAATGAGACCAAAGCGCAGAGCACTGATGCTCTCCATTTGGAGTGGACAAAGGGAAACCATAAATTTCTTCTTTTCCTTTACCCTTAAGAAAAATAAAATATTCCTGACTTAATAAGGACATGAAAAAATTACACACTAAACTTACTAAGCTCTCCAGTAAGAACAGATTTATCTGTGAAATTGTGAAGAAGGGAAAAGAGATTTATGCTAGTTTTGAAGCTGCACATTAAACTGCAATAGTTACTGCCACAGTGCCAGATAAGTGCTTAGTTAAGATGGAAAGACATTAAATGTGAGGATGGAAGTTATAAAGTGAAAATGTGTTCCTCATAGTGGCAGTGCACTGCAACAGAAAGCACTTGGTTTTGTAAAACTTCAGCAAAGGGTCTCCTGGGACTAGTGACACCAGGCTATTTATTATGAGGAAGAAATGATTACACAGATTCAGGATTAGATAAAATTATTTTTAAAATTTAGTGTTCTTTTTAAATCTTTTTTTCTCAAAGAGTTGGAAAATTGATTGAGAAAAGATCCTATCAAAAGTAAAGATTTCATTTGTGTTGACGTCAGCGTTTACTTGCATGCATATCTTTGAAAGAAAAATTATCGGTAGCTGTAAGCACCCCTGGAGGTCCTAACACATTCCAGACAGACGTGATTAGGGAGTCACGGCGGTATGGTCATGTATGCAGAGCTGGGCTCCAAGTTGGGGAAACCAAGGTAAAACCCACCCTGGGCATAGAAGAGGCCACCATACTAGAAAAGCCACAATATTGCTGATATCAAAGAAAAAAAAAAAAACACGGGATAGCTTAGAGACAGAGAGTGATTATCCCAGAAGCCCATAAAGTCAAGTTGGGAATAGAAATAGTTAACGCCACCCCTGATATTGAAGTTCCCTTTTAAAAATCCGTCCCTAAGCATTCCAGGCCTTTCAAAGACTCTAGATAATTTTGTTGACCCACTGCGGTGGTTATCAAATTTCCTAAGCAGCTCTGTTTCAAAGCCAAAATCTTCCGGTTTGAGTTAACACATATGTCTTAAGCATGGAGTTTAAAGGGTTTTTTTATGTATATGTTTTCCCTACACTCAGGTTCCTTCATGAAAATGAATTAACCCAGTGTAACACAGCTGCAAGAATGTACCATGATATGGGATCTTGATGGTGGTTGTTTTCATCTGTAGCCCTCACTGAGGACTTTTCCCATAGGCCTTTCGCATTCATCCAGCGACCTGCTGGTTTTCCTCTACTAGATCAATTATTCCACTTATCTTTCCTGTTTTCATAAATACTCTTAATCTTTTGAACCTTTATGTTATTCCTCTCCAAGGAATCTAGCATAGTCTTGCATATCTTAGATAATTGTATGTAAATTCATACGATTATTAAGAAAATACTATATTAGTAGCTTGCTTTTTGAATTATTGTAGTCAACAGTCTTGTCTTCATACTTTGTCTTTACCTTCTAACTTAAAATAAATTATTTGTTAAGGGTACTGGTGACTGGGCCCAGAGAATACAGAGATAAATTTTCAGTCCTTTTTATTTACTCATTCATTTATTTATTTATTCATATATGAGTTGAGGCCTTGCTACCTTGTCCAGGCTGGCCTTGAACTTTTTATATTTTTTTCTTACACTTCTGAGTGGCTGGGAATAGCACATCTAGCTTTTTTTTCAATATGTAAGTACTATCAATCTTTTAATCTCTCACAGGGTCCAGGTCATCCCTACCTGAGAAGAACTCTCTCTAACCTTTGGAAACATTTTTCTTTGCATAAAGTTCTGGCTAGTATTTTTAAAATGTTTTAGAAGAAGAACAATTAAAGTAAAAACAAACTGGCTTTTCTCCTCCTCCACCGGGAGATTTGGTTGTTTTCTGATTACAGCTAATAACCAGAGATTAAAACAATAACAATGACAGCAAAAACCAATAAACATGATTTCCTTTGAAAGATGAGGAAAGTGTTAATCAGAGAGGTTAATCAGAGAGGCAAAGGTATCTTGTTTAGTGTAACAAATTCCTAATGTGAAAGCCAAGAAAGAAATGTAAAGGTCCTTTAAGTTTTTGGTATACTTAACAATCAGTGCTTTGTAAATCTCTCTCTCTCTCTCTCTCTCTCTCTCTCTCTCTCTCTCTGTGTGTGTGTGTGTGTGTGTGTGTGTGTGTGTGTGTGTGTGTGTGTTTGTGTGTGATCTTCCAGAACAAATCATATTTCTTGAGGTGAAGTTCAGGGTCCTTAAGTCTTGCATAGTAAATACTAGCTAAATACCTTGGAAAAACTAGGTTTAATTTAAACCTCAACAGTTAAATCAACTTACTTCCTTACTGATTTCTGAACTACGTCGGGGAATGAAAAGAAGATATATATATCAGCCAAACTTGGCCTTTCTCAAAGGAAAAGTAAAAACAACTCCTTCTAACTTAGTAGAGAAAAAAACACACACACACACACATGCACATACGTGTGCATGCGCAAGCACACATGCACACACACACACAATGCTCTGAGATGGACAGTGGCTGGCAAATAGAAAGCAGAGTCTTCAGCCTACAGAGAATGATTAATTGGATACGCTAGTCAGCGTGGTAGAGCCGAAGCAGAAGCATCAGGCAAAACTCCCGCAATTTGTTCTGATTAATCTGTGGTGATGTTTTCATACGTGCGTACTCTTAACCACTTACCATGAGAAAGTAAAGGACATAACAGTCCTCTATTTTAAAGCAATAGAAGTATTAAAAGAAAACAGAAAAAGAATTGAAGGCACTGAACGCAAGCTTAAAACCCAAACTCTTGTCAGAATGATGGGAAAAAAAACAACAACATGGAGCCTGGACAATTGCAATTTTGTTGGAGGAAAAAGTCATTTGAAGGCACGGGTTTTCCTAGCACGGGCCTGAGTGTAGGGCCTTCGCGACAGCTGCCCGTCTTTCTTAAACATGAACTGTGCTATTTCATTAAAATAGTTTGACTCCTGTTTTACCATTCATTTCATTTTTTTCAATAAGTATATATTGAGCACTTACTCTGGCCTAGGCTGAGGTTAGGCAAAACTGGGAACACAGTGGAAAGAGAAGTTTCTGCCTTCAAGGTGGTCACAGCCTGGTGTGTGAAGCCCCAGAAATAATTAAGATATAATTACTAAATTGTCATTATTGAAGATATATTAACAGTGTAGTATATTGGATGTATTTGGAGGAATGTAGTATAAAACAACATATGAATACTCAGAACGTCACCATTTTTGTGATCTTTTGGTTAATTACTCTTCCAGGCCACCATTGGCAACTTATATTTTAAATAAGTTATATTTGTGCCACATTATTTTCCCTTCTTATCTTCCCACATTTATGTTTATATGCTGTTAAATGTGTTATTTTCATATGTCTGATTGTTAAGCTTATTCTCTTTTCAAATATATCATATGATCCACTCATATTTGCTTTCATTCATTCAACAAGAATGCAGTGGACTCATTCTGTGACTCCTTATGAGTAAATGGAAGGTGTCACACATTCCTGAGCCCTGGGAAGCTCAGTTTAGGGCAGCACTCTCCAAAGCGGTAGCCTCTAGCCACAACTGATTATTTATATTGTAATTTAAATATGCTACAATTAAATCAGATTAAAAATCCATTATTCTATCACATTAACTACATTTCAGATGTTCGTTACACCCATATAGTGCCATTGTCTGGGAGAGGGGACATAGATTTCCATCATCACGGGACCTTCCCTTGGGCAATCTTGATTTAGAATACGTGCAGAATGAGACACAGAGACAACAGAAGGATGAAGATTACACATCATTATGCTATATAATTGTGACAGGTGGAATGGTTCATAGATGTAGAGGCAACAGGAAGAAAGGCTTTAGAAGCAGCAATAACTGGGTCTCAAAGGATGAAATGAAGGGGTTCAAGAAAGCTTAAAACAGCACATGTGTTAACTGCACTTCAGGGCCATAGAATGCCTCCACGCAGTTTGCACATGGGACCAGCCTGAGGGTCCTATTTATATCTCAGTTGTGTTGTCGGGCCCCAGCCCTGCACGATTCTGTTACTGCCTTTGGGCCTACAGTCATGTTCTTTCTTGAATCTGATGAGCTTTGCAACTCCTCATCTCTCTTCAGGACAACAATCCCTCCTTGCTTATTCCCCTTAATATCTTTTTGATTTTTCCATTCTCAACTCAAAATGCTCCACCTAAGTCGTACAAGTTCTCCACCCTGAATCCCTGAACTGCGTGGATTACAGCGCCTGTACATTGGCTTTCACAGTTCTCCCCTCCCGTCACGTGTGTCCTGTCTCATGGCTACTCCTCAGTGCCCAGGAGGTGGGCAGGATTCTGATCTTGTTCCTCTGCTTCCCTCAGAACGATGCTGCTGAGTACACAGGCAGATGCTCTAGGGAAGCTGGAGCTGATTGATACGGTGCCAACAATATCTCATTTTTTTATTCAACATCAACATAGATTGAACTTATAACTTTAGCATTCTAAAGTAGGAATAAAAAGTATGTATAAAAGATGATATGGAAAAGTATCATAATTTAAGGGGAAGTAAAGTACACATATTTAATTGCTAAAAGAGTGATTCAAATTAATTCTGAAGTGAACACCTAATAGCATTCTTTATAATATGAATAGATGTTTATGATATATTATTTATATTAAGATTTGACTGTTTCTTGTTCTGGATGATATACACAAGATGAATTTTACTCATTGTTCTCGTGGCTAAGTTTCTTTTATACTAAAGGAGAAACTCAACAATACTTCAGGTAATTTAATTTCTTGAATGTAAGTGATAGTCTATCAAACTTTCCATTTGCTTATTTATTATTTTGTTGAATGTTTTTGACCTTTATATTTCTATTGAATAACGATAGAAAGAAGAATCTAAACATTTTCTTCTCTTTTACCAGTACATTAATTGATGTTGGTTTCTTATAATTTATAAGAAATGTTCTATTTTTATTCAGGATAATTATTGAATTGTTCCCTGACTATATGAATTGATCTTCACCTTTAACTGAATAGGAGTATTTACATATGCAGTCTGTAAGCACATCTATGGAGTCTATAAATTGAAGGAACATTGACTGCTTTCACCAGGACCCCTTTCTTTCAGCCCAATTCAATATCTGAAACATGACTTTCAGGCACATAATGAAGCGACACGGAAAGAAAGAATATTCATACAATATTTTGCTCTTTTCTGAAATGAGCTAAAATTTAGTAATTTTTAGGGCAGTTTAAATTATAAATGCATGCCTGCTCAAGGGAACAAAACCTTGACAGAGAAGCAGTAAATATCTGTTTTCCTCAAAGATGTGTTTCTTAGGGCTTTTCTCTCTATCCCCCACCCCATATTCACATCTGACATGATTTGAAATCTCATCACAACTTGCATTACTTTGTTTGCTAGTGTTATTATAAGTTTTTTAGCATAAAGGCATGTTTGGGGAAATAGCTAGTTGAGATTTATTTATTCATTCTTTTAACTAACACGAATTAGGTCCTCTATTGTGAATATTGTCTTTTGGGACAAAGATGCAAAAAAAGATGAGAGTCGGGTCCTCCCAAAACAGTGTCATGTGGGAGTGAAGGGATCAATGGTATAGTAAATAGCAGGATTCGTTATTTTATGCACCACAAAAATGAAAGCTTAGTTCTACTTGTCTAGTTAAGGCAGCCTCAGGAAGGAGAAGATGTCTGAGTTTCTATGGGAGGATGGTGCACTTTGTCTAGCAGGTGACTGGGGTGGGTCACTTCAGGAAAAGCCACAGTCTATGAAAAGCAAAGGTAAGCAATAGGGTTGTCAACTTGGGCCAACGTAGGTTCTCCATAGTGGAAACAGTAGAAAGAAATCTGAGTCGAAGTAGTTTAGGGTGCACCTGTAAGTGTGGAATTTAAACAGAAGATGTTAAGAGCAATGGAGAGAACTTCAAGCCTAAGAATGACACGGTCAAATTTATAATTTGGAAAGATCTTTCTGAATGTACTTTAGATGATGAATAGGAAGGAGGCTGTGAAAGGGATCAGCACTGTAAGATTTTCCCAGGATGACTCAGAAAGGCTTTAGAAAGAAGGTGAAATGGGAGAGATACCTTAAAACATGACTAGGAAGAGGGCCCAGGCTTGAGTCTTCCCACAGTACATTTTCCTCTGGAGCCGGAGATTTTTCCATTGGTTCCCCTGCTACTGTCAGGAAGCCAGGTCCGCTCCCAAGCACTTCAAAGGTTTTAATTTCTCTCTAGTTAAGCTGTACCCCGCTCACCAGAGTATGTACAGGACCTGGGAGCCTGGGAAATGCAAAATCTCCGGCCTCACCCAAACCAAATAGATCTGTAATTTAGTGGGATCCTCAGGTAAGCATCATACGCAGTGCACTTCGAGAAGCACCATTTCATGGATTTCCAGGCCCACATTCCGCGTGCTGGGAGTAAGACGAGATTTTCTATGCCCTGTTTCCCTTAACTCCCTCATAGCACATAATAGAGTTGGGCGCATATTGCAGGTGGGCATCAGGTACTTGCCAGTTGATTTATCTTCAAAATAAAAAGTATTACTTTAAGCAATTCAACCATTTCAATTTAATAGACATTTATTGCAACTGGGAGACCAGTTAAGAGGTTATTGCAATACTGTCCAGGTGAAAAATGAAGCCCTGCATTAGGCGATGATAGTGAAGATTAAAAAGAAGTAAAACTGGACCAGATAATTTTAGAAGAAAAGATTGGTTGGCCCTGTTAATTAAGAATATGAAAATCAAAGAGGTTTGGGGGAGACAGACAGACATAGACAGGTGTGGAAATACGGTCATCTACTGATTTTACTAGCCGATGAAAGATTGGCTGGTGGTTCAGCTTTCTTTAGAGGCATTCTTTCTATTGTTTATACATTTCTTCTTCCAAGCCAATAAATATTTATTGAGTCAGGACTTTCTAGAGGAGAAGCTCTGCTCCAGGGTTTCTGGTATTATTATCTTTGCTCTTGGGAGATTATGGTCTAAAGGAAGACATAGAAAAATAAACTGCCAACTGAGATTGTATGAGATGCATGCTGTGATAAAGTGTGGCCCCAAGGAGCAGCACTTAATCTACCTGGGAGATGGGTGTCACTACGTAATGCAGCTCACAAGAGGAGACTCTGCAATGGACACTCAAGACTCAATTCTCTATGTGTTGGTAGGTACACTCGCTTTGTGGCTAAAAAGGGCAAGATGGTATTTGAGCTCTGGGTACGAAGGACGCTAAACACGGACTTCTGAGGCTGTGGCTATACCTGGCTTGTTTGGTGGATTTCTGTTTTTCCATGTGATGTAATACTGTGGGAGGAGGCTTACTATTGAAAAAGAAAAGAAGAAAATAATATTATAAAGCTCTTGGCTTAGTTATTACACATCATGTTGCTCAGGAATTTCTTGAAGTTCACATCTCCCAAATAGAGAGCATGACAATCATTGCATATCAACTATCTATCATATATATATATATATATATATATATATATATATATATATATATATAATTATAATTTATATCTGATTTGGGGGCTGGAGGAGTGGCACAAAGGTTAGAGCGCTTGCCTAGGAAACACAAGACGCTGAATTTGATTCCCCAGCAACACATAAGCTGGGCACGGTGCCACACACCTGTAATTTCAGCAATGGGGAGGATGAGGCAGAAGGATTGCTGAGAGTTTGAGGCCAGCCAAAGGTACAGAATGAGTTCAGGAACAGCGTGGACTATAGACAGGCACTCTAAATGAATAAACAAACAAATAAACAAACAAACAAATTCAATTTTCACATATTCTAAGTAGTCGTTAGAGCACTCCTGGCCTTTTAAAATTCACATAAATACTTTACTTTTTTCCGCTGTTATTTTCCCCAAAGAAGCCAATCTCTATCTATTTCCCTTTTCTTATAATTCAACAGATTTTCTATCTTCTTATTCACGGATTGTACTTTTCTTTTTTTTTTTCAACTTTGAACCTTTTACTTGATTGTAATCTCCAGAAAGTTAAGAATTATATCCTACTTATCTTAATAAACATCTTGTTTGACTATGCATGACACAGATTAGGTAACTAAACAACAGATTTATCATTTCCAACAAATCAACTAGATACTTATTGATTGAACTGGGTTAAAATTGGTGGTAAGAGGAAGAGTTATTACCTTTAAAATAATAATTCCAATGTGGTTTCCTTCCCTAAACTTGCTTCATAAGTATACAACATGAGTAACTCAGAAGTGGCCCCTCGGTGGACAAAGTGAGCCAATTTCAGTCCCCCATTAAAGCCTTTTGTGTCCCATAAAATACTTGTGGACTCCAAGGCTGCTTTTGCTAAATTCTGTGACATTTCTATATAAGTAGTTCAAAAACAAAATTGCATGTGTTTATTCGCTTTGTTAGTTAAATGCAATCATGCAGCTAAATCAGTATCACACTAAATTGGACAATACACTATAGCCTACAGGAAAAAGAAAGAAAGTGATGAAGCCAAAACCTTTCCTAAATTACCGGCGCCTTCCTTTTGTGCGAGAGCCGTTGTCAGGGATATCCGTGTCCTGTGCATTTTACTGCCATCTCTCTAATGTATGCTAAAAGGCGTTGTTGCTTTTGCATTGCGTTTAATTTTTCTTTTATCAGTAACTCTTCAGCGACTCCTCTGCCTCTTTAGTAAATTGAAAGAAAGGGCTCTTTTTTTCGTATAGAAACAGCAGCAGGGAACGCAAGGAGTCCTTGACAGCACTTTTATTTTATGTTATTAAAGAAAAATAAATGGCTTCCTGAGTCAATTTGGAATTATATTGTTGTAATTTTGTCATGGAAGGGATATTCCTTTTAATACAGTGCACCTTCGGTGGTTAAGGGGGAGCGCAGATAGCTCTGCGGAGGGTAGGGACGAGTGAAAAGAGCGTCAGAGAATGGCTGTGGGGATGTTCCCGCTTAGAGATGGATTTCAAATGAAAACTCTAGTTTTAAATTATTAAGGACTTGTGGAAAAGCTGAGACGTTGTTTGGATAGGCGCCCTAGGGTAATAATAACTTCCAGAAATGTTCAGCTTCTCTAGAATTCAAATATACCCTTTGTCTAAAGCAATGCATAATACTTTGGTTTCTGTATTTCTGCAAAAGACTACCCATGGCCTTCCTTTCTCTCCAGAGTTAATGTAGTAACCTTTAAACTGGGCATGGTACCACATGCCTGTAATCCCAGCAATGGGGGAGTGCTGAGCCAGGAGGATCACAAGTTCAAGCCCTGGCAAAGAACTGGGATGTAGCTCAATATGGAGGTTCTGGGTTCAATCCTAAGGACCACACTATTACAGATCATCTGTAAAATATTGCATTATATACATATCTATAAAATCTATAAAATAAATGTTTTACAGAAAAAAATATGTTTATATCATACCAAAATTTTTGGCCCCTATCTCACCAACAATATTGTGAGAGTTATGATTTCAGTACAGATGAAAATAAACTGCTTGATATTTGACCTCAGCAAAGAATACATCAGAAACTCTGAATACTGATTTTTTGTTACTCCACCGAAATAACATTATATATTTTATCTCCCACTGCACACATCACTTTCTCGAACACATAGGCAGTTTTTACCTGTCCATGTTTCTTTGCAGTTCACATGTTTCTAAATATTCCTGCAAGTCCAGATGGGCCTTGGAATTGTTTTTTTCCTACATAATCAAGACAATGAGGTACCTTGTTATGTAGCTAAGAACTCACTCTTATGTAAGCTTTAACTTACTACTTTAAAAGAGCAGTCTATTGTGAGGCAAACGACTCATTTAAAATAAACAAGATGTTTGTTATGGGGAAATCTTGACCTAGCAATTGCTAGGTGTTTAAAGAATCTAATGACAACTTTTGGTCTATCACTATGATTATCATAATCTTCACTGGTAATAACAACCTGCTGCCTTAGAAATAATCTGGGAAAAATGAAGTAGTAGTTAAAATGAGTTATAATTACATATTCTTTCTGCTTTTCCCACAGTTACTCCAGAATGATTTTATAACCTTGGCAAAGTCACTGAACCTGTGTATGCTTCTGTTCTCATCTCTTTAAAGTAAAGATAATAACCTCACCTTATTATCTACCTCAGTGATGAGGGCATGAAGACTCATAGCCATAAAAGGTGCATCAGGCTTTCTGGAAGCCAGTGTAAATATAAAGTATTTACGAAACAGAACACACTATGTGTATGTAAATATAAAGGCAAAGTTTTAATAATGTGCCTTGGAAAAAGAAAATGCATAGGACAAATAAATCATGTTTCACAGTTTGTTTTCCTAACGTACTCCTGTGTCCCCATATCCTTGTATTATTAATCCAAATGAAAGACCCGAGGAAGACGTCATCACACTTAGCATTCAGCCATGGCTTTCCCATTGCTAGGCAGTGAAACACTTGTCTTCTGCGTTAAGCATGAGATTTACTGCTCCTAATGGGAGATTTGCATTTGTTCTAAGATTACAAATAACAATTATGCCGAAGCAATTACTCTTAACCTCAATTTGTAGCTCTTACTTGCAGCAGGGCACTTTCATCTGTTCCATTTATTTTCATTCTCGTTTTGGCCTGGAGGTATTTCTAAATAAATCAATCACTGTAGATGTTGGAAGAGGTCTATTGAATAACACCTAAGCTGGCTACACACACTGTGTGGAAAATGAAGAAAATCATGACTATAATTCAAGTAAAAAAAAAGAAAGCATGCTTTGTGGGGTCAGCTATCTGAATAAATCAAAGGAAATTGCTTTGGCTGTAGATGAGTGAGGGATTTCTCTACTCTTTCTATTTACTCCTGTAAGTGAAGAGACAAGATTTTATGTATCAAATACAAAGCACACGATGCACTGTCTCCCACATAAATAATCTGTGAATATCCCACAGAAGATTCTTAAAGGACCTTTAACAGCACATTAATGGGGGTTACTAGTTATGACTCTAATTTTAGTTAATTTTCTTCATGAAATTCTTACTGTACCATATTTTTATGTTCCTTTATAGATGAATAAAATGGAAGCAAAGAAATATTACAGAACTTGCCCAAACTGGTGGTAGTGAGTTGCAGAGTGCAGAATCCAAAGCCTGTGGTTACATCACTGTTCTAACTCCCCAGGAGGAGATTTATTTATCCCTAAGCCGGGTTGCAGTCAGCTTCTTGTTGCAACCCAGTTAAGGGTGACTTCTGACTTACATAGTCGGTTGAAAGTGCATCAACTAGGAAAATGTTTTTAATCTCATTGTTAATCTCTCCTATTTCTTACTCATGGCCTACTAAGTGACCATGAACAAATAAATTTATCCTGACCAAATATATGTTCAATTGAGTATAAAACTCTTGTATTTTTTATATTGAGACCTACCAATCAAGAATCAGTTCCTCAATTGTTATATAAATCATTATTCCTCTTAATTCTGAAACTAAAAAGAATTTTGTTGCATAAATTTTGTGACTCTTCATTCTTGCTGATAACACTGACATAATGACTTAAATAAAATTATTATTGCTATATGTGATATGTAAATACTTAGAACCAATAATAAAGCTATGAAACAGACAAAAGGCAAAATTTCTCAACAATCAATATGACCAATGCTTCTAATTAAAATACTAATTAAATTTTTCAATGAATGTTTAAATTTTGTAGTAAACTGAGTTGTTTTTCAAACTAGATTTGAAAACTGATAAAATATGTGTTCAGTATTATAAATTGGAGCAAGCAAAAATACAGTGTAAAAGGGAAAATCACTTATAACATCCTTAAAGGCCATAATCAGTTAATATATTTCTTTCCAATTCTTTCCATTAATATTTAATGCTAAAATTTTTATTACTGAAGTAGAACTTTACAAAAATAAAAATCTCTGAAATAGACCCTAATATTGAGCGCAATGCACAAAGAGCAATACAGTTAAATAGTACTGAACTCTGGTGCAGCTAACAGGATTAGGAAGATGCTTGTTTCTACACTTTCTATAATAATTTATATAAATATTTTATTGAAGTCTCTTAAGGCCTCTTAGATATTCTTGAAGTACAGTGTTGAAAGCATTTTGTAATAAAAAATGCAACTATGAGGTCTAATTTCCCAACATGACTTTAAAAAAATCTCTTAGTAAAATACAGTATTAAACAAACATGATTTCAGGCCCAGAAACCTGACCTGGAAATAAGATATATGTTATTTATATTATAAGATACATATCTATACACTATTTATATGTCTTTAGTATGGCTAAGGGGAAGGATAAATGTACTGTTTATGGTATTGCTAATAAAAAAGAGAAAAGGTCCCAAAAACATTCTTATTAAAAATCTTGCCAATGCTGAGTATGACAGAGCCGTTAAGAAAGCATTTGGAGAGTTAGATAGAACAATACAAGGTTGGTATATGGTCAGTATATGCAAATTAAAATATGAAATGAGTGGTTTGGGCAAGTCTTTAGATTTCTTCTGTGTCTCATTTTCCGAAATATTGTGGCTCCTCAAAACCAAAGAACAAATGAATGACACCTCAACTGAATTGAAAATGGTATATTCTTCCTCTTCTATTAAACTTATTTAATTATATCTATCCTTATTGAATCACAGGCTATCATAATTTTATGCCTACTGAACCCACGGAAAGTGCATATATCTAAAGGATGTACAGCAGTTGTGAGACGGCTTTGAACTCCCCATTTCTTAGTGCAAATGTATGATCACAATCCCATATTAATCTCTAATTAAAGGGCATCAAATAGCTTCCTCAGAACCACACACACACACACACATACAAATGGGATTTAGAAGAGTGCCCTCTACATGTGTAAGATGAAAAAGATCAATAGAGTTATGTGTTTCTAAGAGTAATATTCTAATGATAATTTTTAATGGACCATCCATATCACTGAAGTAGGAGGTGGATATAGGAGATAATCAGTATGATGGAGAAAATCAGGGGGAAAACGCTGACACCCAGAGATTCAAAGACCTGAATTAAAATTCCATCTGAAGATGACATTTGAATTTGAGCTCTAGCAAGTAAATAGGGAATGACTAGTATATTAACCAGAGCGAGTAACAATCTGGTAGAGGAATAAAACATTTGAAACAGGAATAAAAATATTGAATTACTACTAGTTAAGCTAGTGACCCTGACAGGAGGAACAAATGAATCTCTCAAGGTCACTAAAATTTCGGGTGAGATATTGTAAATTGTAGAGAAGGAAAGAATCCTGGTATAGTTAAAGAATAAGTCGACTTGTATTACATAACTAAATGTTTCATAGTTTGGGTACAATGAAACACCTGAAGTATTGAAATCCAAAAGTATAATATAATGTGTAATGCTGGTATTATGAGGGCTCAAGAAAAATGCTTCTGAACTCATTTCACCCAATTTTATTGGCAGCCTCAGAAGGAAATTAAAGACTTTGATGTTTAATTTTTCAACACTACAGAGCTCTCTAAGGCACTAAATTAGTTATAACAAAAGGGTAGAAACTAGTTTACAAGCTCATATTGTAGATCAGGCTTTCTTTTACCAATACCATAAAGTGTGTCACTACTTATTTTTAACAAGCAAATCCTACCATTGAAACTTGCAGAGGGGTCATGTTCAGGATAAGAGAAATAGCAAGCATTGTCCTAAAATGCCTGTTTTTTTTTTCACGATACTATCTGACTGAAGGATAAAGAAAAGGAATGCAGAGGAAATAAAATATGTATAAAGACTTTCAAAGTGCATGTTTTTGATATGTCTCTATTGAAAGTCAAATACTTATTTCATCAAAAACATGTAACTTGTTTTATTTGTCTCAGATTTCTGGTTGTGCATTTAAGTCTTGTTTCTTCTTAAAGACAGAAAAATGTTCTACTATATAGGCTTTTAATGAATTTATTACAGTTTTACTAAACATCAATTAAATACAGATAGTAAGATCCATGATTGGTTTTCCTTGGTGGGAATTAATTTTTTCCCTTCACATTTTGCATGTGCTTCTAATTAAATGTGTATGTTCAAATTCAGTAAAACTGTTATTCATGGAAGATGTAAAATTTGGCATGTGGCTTACTAAAAATTTGGTTTAATAAATAACATACAGTATTAAAGAAACAAACCACTCATATTTTAAAATGTTGGCTGATTATATTTGAATCTCTTCTTTGATTCAAATGAGCCAACATTGTATGAAAATGTTGCAGAATATTGCAGTCACGGTCATGCACATTAGAGAGCGTCATACTTTTAAAATGAATGGAAAATTCTGTGGTCTTAACCATGATCATGATAGTGGCTATACTCACATGTCTATTATTCAAGACCTCTATTAGATACAGCGAGTTTTCGTACTCATCCATACTGTTACGTTGATTTCCTTTCTTTGGGACTAAATGCATGAAAGAAGCCTCTCTGGAACTCTTTCTCCCTTGGCAAGCTGTGGACTGATGAAGTGATACACAAACCAAGGTGCAGCACTGGAATTCTGCTGATGGACCACAAGAGCGGAGCATCCACATGCTGTCCTGCTCCGCAATATACCAATGCTGAAATACAGAAGCAAAGTGCCCTTGCATGAACTAGCAATTGCCTGCTATGTTTTCCTTTTTAGAGAAATGTGAAACTAGTTTAAAATACAAGTTAAAAGAAAATAAAAAGCAATGGATTCCCTTTGGAGAGTTTGTGTATATGTTCGTATGCGTGCACGAATGTTCATGTACAAGTGTGTGCTAGCTAAAAGGAGAAGAATCCAAGCTAAAAGAAAAACCAAGGAACAAACAGGGTGTTGCGTTGGCATGAAAAAGAAAATCCTGTAAGAAACTGGTATCATCTGGACCACTCCAGGGATTCATGAAATGACCTTGCTGAGGCTACCATGTTGCAAGTAAGAGTGAACTTAATCCCATGGAGGCTGTTACCATGGTGCTTTAAATGCCAACCAAAGTTTAGGCATTATAAGAATAACTATAGAGCAGTGGCTAGTGGATGGCTGCACAGAAGCTCATTGGAAATTCAGAGTGCGGATAACAGGTGATAACTTCCTTTGATGATCCTAGTGCAGATAAACTGTGGAACTGGACCAGCTGCCTACCTTGATTAGCACATCAACCTCATAGCCTCGGGGACTTGTCTCTTGCTGCCTTTCTAAATTTTTTTCTCTCTTGTGTGATCCTTTCTTTATAAGTATTTCTTTGTCTTTCTACCTCTTTTGGAAAATCTCTCTTTCTTGGCCTTTTTCCTTTCCATACCCCCAAGGCTTCACGGGATCTTTTCTCTCTTCCCTATTTGTTACTGACAGTGTAATGGGAACACATTTTATAAAACTGAGTTGTTGTACTAGTGAGATGTGAGCCTTATATTAAATTTAGTGATTAAGTTTTAAAAGTGCTCTTAATTAAAACAATTTTTAAAAAACTGTTTTCTTGGATACAATTCTTACTGATTTCTTAGTTTGAGATTGAGTAATTGCAGTACAAAATTGATCAAAATTTAACTTTATATACCTCAGTACGGATAGCAAAGATAAAAATTCTCACAAATATTTTATTTCATACTGGGCTTTCACAATGTCACGAATCCAGACAATTGTGGGAAAACAATAAATTGCTTTGCTTTCTCAATAGTGGCCATTCTCTAGGGAGCCAGCAAAGCTATTTTACAACAATGGCGAGCTACCCAGATCATCCAGGATGAACAGCAGCCTAACTCTTCCTGAGTTGACCCAGTTGTTATTCTGTTAAAAAAAGAATTCTTCTCACCCCGAAGATTGAAAATGTTTATATCTCCTCTTGCACATTTTGAAGACTTTGGAAACACAGTTTCAGAAATGATGACTAAGAAAAGATGAAGCCATCCGATGGGTGTGAAAAGCCATTGCCCAGAACTTGAATTAACACAGAACGCGATAGGAAAGGAGGGAGGTGGGTAGGCGGTGGTTTACAAGATGGATATTCAGAAGTCAGAACATGACGAGCTTGTGTCTCTATAAAAACATTATTGTTTCATTTTTGTCTTTTCAAATTTCTGTACGCATGTCCAACCCTTGCTCCTCCTGTCGATATCCCAACCCAAAAGCCTGTGACACAAATGCACACCCCTGAAAAAAGTGCTCTAAGTGCAAGCTTTCTCTCAAATATTAATATGCACACACATCACTCAGGAATTTTGCAGAAATGCAAACTTCTTACTCAGTTAGAGTAGAATCTGAGATTCTGCATTTCTACCAGACACCCAAATGTTCCTGGGACTTTCATTGTACAGAACTGTAAGGAGGAGCCCTCCGTTCCACAAGGACTTATTGCCGCATTTTAGTGGTATGCTAATGTATATGGTCTCTAATAATGTTTATATGGTTGTGCCTATGCAAACAGTAGGGTACTAAAAATAGAGTAAATAAATATTGTGTAATTGATTTGGTCAGCTAGATTTATTATACTATTTTTGAAGACATTTACATTTTTTTGTATTAATTGTAATTTTGTGAAAAAATCTGACTGTAAATATTAATATCATTTCTCTTCATATTAGCATGCTATATACGATGGTTCCCCAGTTGTTGACCTGGGACCACTCTTTGTCCATGGCCTTAGAAAAACTGGGCCACTGGGGCATGCGAGTATTTAGAAGAGCCACACTGCACCTGTCAGCAACCCTTATTAGGTTCTACTGTCACTGTTGATCTGACAAGTGGTTGAGAGTTGTACCCTCCTCCCCTCCTGCTGCCACTCACCACTTCAAACCTGCCCTGCAATAACCCATAGTCACCCCCTCCCACCCTTCACCCCAACCGAGGGAGAAGAGTCTTCAACTAAATGTATCATAGTGTCAGAAATGTTGGGGACCACTGCTACATGCTGTAGCTCTTAAATTAATTGTTATATCCTCTTGTGCTTTATCTTGCACTGTAGGACTGCTTTTAAGTTAGTATCATTCTTTTAAAAATTGCCTTTGCTATATTAGAGATAAAAATTATTCCTATACCCATAATACAATTTTATAGGAGAGTCTCACTCCTGTCTTCTATAAGTGGTTGTATAAAGATATGAATGCATTCCATCTAAATCACATCACATCACATCATTTTTATTTAGAAAATTAGGATCATTAAAAGATCAAGATAAAACAAAGCAAAATGTTAAGTAAAACAACAACAAACACATATACTTTGAAAGGAGAGCAGAGAGAGAGAGAGAGAGAGAGAGAGAGAGAGAGAGAGAGAGAGAGCCAATAGGGATGAACATATTTTCAGGAGACTAGCTAACTGTGACTGGAATATCTATCTAATAGACAGCCTTCTTAAAGAAATAAGCTGTCATGGGAAAACATGTAAGTTACAACCATTTACTATAGTATTAAGGCAGCAGACTGGCTTAAATGTTATTCCTACAGTTACTGTCTAGTAAATAAAATGTTTCAGCCATCTTCACTCCATATAAGATTTACAGCAGCAAAGAGGTAAAGCAAAATCCTATTAAAATAAAATTAACAATTTTTCTTCCCCTACTATTATTTTTTGACTAGTTAAAGCTAGTAGTAATTTTTCTTTTTACAACCTGTTTACTGTACTACCTAAAATATTCACGTGTGCTTCGAATTAGGCTTTCTGCTAGTGAATTTTATCGCGGAAATGTGGTTCAAAGTATTGTGACTAGATCACACATTGAGAGAAAAATACTTGCTAGAAAAATAGATAAATAGCTTTCTTTCCATGTTGTAATACTTATAAATTAGAATTCTCTATGATTGACTACTTTGCTGTCTGGAAGCACTTGCAAGAATTTCTTTACGTGGCCACACACATACACAATATGTGTACACACCACTTCTTGCCAACTTTACTTCTTTTTATTCATTTTGCATACTCTTGCCCATTTTTATTGTAATTTATGCATAGACTCCTTACAGAATATACAGCAACTCTAGCCAGAGAGATGTTTCCTTTGTCTGAAAATGAGAATCAAATGGGGGAAAAAGTCCATTAGAACCTTAGTAGCTGTGTTACTTGACATATCATTGAAACCTGAAAAATGTACTGGTATGATTTTCCTGTATAGCCTAATGAAAAGTTTGCAAGCATATTTTTACTATATATTGTCCACAAATGCTTCATTGTCCCCTGACAAATGGTTTGTAGCAAATCTCTAAAATCTTCTCTCACAGTACTACAGCTTAAAAGATTCATGCCATCAAACACTGCACCTCAAAGGCTAATGTCTACTCTCCAAATTTCAAATACTGTAGCCTAATAAAAATTTAAAGAGTCCGAGCTCCTCTCCTGGGAGCAGCTGTCAAGCACCTTTTGAAAGAAAGAAACATAAACAGCCTCTATCTAGACTATCAGTGTCTCCTCTTTGAGAAAAGACATAGTAAGGGCAAGTAATTTTTATTAGAAAAATAATTCAAGTTATGCCATTTGATGTTAAAATGCTGGACTTTTGATGTCTCCATCACTGCGTGTCAAAAACACATCAGATGTCTCCGATGTGTTTATGAGGGGAAAATTAAAAACTTTATATGCTCAAATATACATATAAATAAGCATACACATGAACATAAACACATACATATGCATATAAATATATGCATACACATACATAATCTATTTTGGGGGAAACAAATTTTTCCTTCCTCTTTAGTTCCTCTCTTCATCAATTTTCCCTGCAAAATCTGATTTATCCTGTTCATAGCTGAATTGCATTAAGTCATGACTGCCCTGGGGACAGAACATAGTTCATTTTAGTTCAGTGGGATTTCAAATTCTGCTCTCTTCTCAACACATTTCATCAGTGATCTCTCATTTACAGTTTCTGGTTCAGTAAAAATCCCTTGTAGTAATATTCCTTCATAAACTCTTGATCAGTGAAGTCCTGAGGAAACAGGACAGAACCACTTACTTTATGACACCTATGTAACAATTTATTTGAGGACAGATCCCTAGACTAAATTGGAAAGTGCGTCACTTTCTTCACAGAAATGCAATCTCATCTTTCCATTATAGCCTCTGAATGTATATTGATATTATCACTCTAAAAATATTTAAAATCAGCTTAGTCTTGAAGGTATTTTTTATTCAAAGTGTAAGCTATCAACTTTTTATCCAGGGAGTCTTTTGCCAGCATCTGATTTCAAGTGGAAAAATGCTCATCTTACAGAACAAAAATAGTTCTAGACTTCTTCCTGATCTCCCAATAAACTAACAAAATTTAGTGACCTTCAAAATTTTGCCATGGCCCATTTACCAATTATGAACATAAATCACAATCATAATTGTATTTTGTTTATATTATGGATCACTCTTGTGAAAACCAAAGATAATAGAAGACTCAAATAGGGTAAACCGTCAGCAGCCACTTTCCCTAAGTTACGATGTTTTGGGAATATGAGTACTTTAAAGACAGAAGAAAGGCTCCTGAATTCTATTCAATTTTTTCAGTTATAAATTTAATGTTTAATTTTGCCCAAATTATTTCGATAATTTTATTACATCCAAACACTGTAAGTTATTAGCTAATACATTTAAAAGAACACTTTAAAAAATAAGATTTGCCAGTTGAAATTTTAAAAAGCGTTGAGAATGCAATTAACATTAAAAATTTTAGAGTTCAAAATGCAAATGATTTTAAGAATACACTACCACATACTGTTGCTTTATCTTAATGATATACTATCTTTAATTCAATTTTAGTTTAAAACGATAACACAATTTCAAAGTGTTTCCTGCTTAAAAGTTATAAAAATATCAAAGGCCAAGGTGAATTTGATTATTAATATATAGTCAATGATAAATAAACAACAGTTGCTAAGGCCTTCATCAAGACTTTACAGTATTTTCCTCGAATGGGTTTGCAGTAGTTAAATCTTGACGCCTCTTCTCTGAATCCAACCCATCCCTTTAATGGGATATTTACCAAAAGGTTTTTTTTTTCTATATTTTGCTGTATCTTTGTTGTTATTCTTAAACCTGGCTTACCCAGGAGTTCACATTAGAAAATAACGACAAGCATGTAGTTCAAAAGACTAGTAAATTTTGGAAAGAAGGGAAAAAAAGTTAAATTTCAAATGCCTTAGCTGAATACTGGAAGGTACATACTTGTACATTCACAGGGTCATCTTTACATCAATCAGTTTTCTTAGGATAAATTTTCATTAGTGACCTAATAAGAAAAAAAGAAGACTTTACAGTGTTTTTGATACAGTTTGCTCTGAATATAAACTGCATGTATATCTGCAGCCCGAGGTACTGTAATTGTGTTTAAAACAGTCACTATGACCATGTTGACCTTCACATTCTTTCTACATCTAGCGTGTAATTGAGGTTAAAATTATCCTTGAAATATTAAGTGGCATATATTGGACACAATCATCATACTTATTATAACCTTATAATGTGTAATTGTCGCCAATTTTCAAGATTGTAAAATGTGCTAAGTTCTATTAGGTGCTGAGGAAGAAGCTGATATGGCAGTGACAGAGCTTAGCCTCATCAAGGAGCTGCCATTGAAACCAAGACTTTCAGACTAACAAGTCAGTTGACAGAAGAGTCACATTGCTCATGAAGGCTGCCTGGGGCATAGAGATGAGAGTGGCAGAAGTGGGAGGTGACAACAGAACGGTATAAGGACAAGATTAGGCAGAATTTAGTAGAGATTAACGAGGACTAACATTTTATTTTAAATGCATAAAATGTCATTGGACACTAGGCATAGGAAGGTGACAGGATTTGATATGTATATGCACCGATTCTCCAAGTCGAATACAATTATTATGCATCAGAAACATATAATTATTATAAGAAAAACGATCATAATTGGCTGTTAACAAATAATAATGGTCTGCAGTCCTGGATAGTGTAGGAGTATTGCAATAAGGGTTTGTTTTTCTGAAATAGAAATGAAATAAATCAAGTTTTCCCTATAATAGTTAACACTCAGGATAGTCAATGAACATTACGTGTAGGTCTAAATATTATGCTACTTGAAACTAATAGGGTTGATAAGCCAAGTACTGTTATCTTTAAACATTTTATGGTTTCGTTGAGACAGAGAAAGGGTTTTTTTTTCCCTCTGATGAATTCAAATATGTTGTTTTTCAGATAGTATTGATGCAGATAGATGGCGGATAGATATAAACATACATGTATTATACAAGGGGTGATAAATACATGGTGAATGTCTAAATACAAAAATTATCACAAGAAGAATGGATTGCTGTTAATTTTGTTTAATATTTTCGCCCTTAATTTAAACACACTTACCCCGTCCTTCTTGCTACTTTCTGAAGCAGGTCTGGATATCCCCACATGAGTGTCTTTATGAATATGATAAAAAATATACAGTGAGTGTTGCTCCACGTATCAGATAACAGAAAAGGAGGCTCATAGAAGCATCCCAGGTGCACTAGTTCACCGTCTTCACTGGATCTGGCACTGTGTGATACCGGCTCTTTTATAAAATCAAAGTGATTGCGAAAACTCAAAGTTTTAAATTGATCGAGGATGGCAAGGCAGTCATGTCAGTGTGAGTAAAGACACCGAGGAAAGAAGACATCCAGAATTGTATCAGAAGGTTGCATGAATGACGGGATAAATGTGTTTGAAGTGAGAAATATTTTAAATCTGATTAATGGCAATGTGTCTTTGCTGTAATTTTTTAAAAATTTAAATGTTCACTGTATTTATGATGACACATTTGTTTATTTGTGAAGAGTGTACATTTATGGCAATTTTAGATGAAATCTTTCTTCAATTATTTTAGAGGTGCAGTTACACAATTTAAATTCTTGACATTACATTTTGTAATCCAGGAGGATGTGAAAATCAGACTTGTTCTGGCTGCTTATATTTGAGTTTTATTTAGGATTAAAGTCCTCTAGTAGGTTTCTGATATTAGAACTGAGACAGAAATTTTTTTTGTGTGTATATAACACATGTGTATTTGTGTGTGTGTGTGTGTGTGTGTGTGTGTGTGTGTGTGTGTGTGTATAACTAAGCAGATTCTTTTTTTACTCACATGTGGCACAGAAAGTGCAATATGAATGTTCATGGTGTATTTTTTCTCATTTAACTTTTAGTTAAGTTTTGAGATTTTAAAATAATCTTTTTTCTATTTGTTGTTTGGGAATCACTTAAGGAGCAGAAGAGCTCTTGATTATTCTACACCTTAGAAATATCTGGCTGTTGTCTAATACACAAATTGTTCAGTCAGCAAATTTACTTTAAATCACTCAGGCTTTAATTCAGACATCTTTGCAGAACTAGGTTGCACAAAGAAAATCCGTCAACATAACACAATGATACAAATAAATCTGCACTGAGCTGTGCATGCTTTCTGAAGGCTATGCAAAGGTTTGCAAAGAACAAATATTTTAGAGATTCATGGGAACTTAATCTGTTCTCTGATAAGTTCTTATGAGTAATTTATTTGGGGAAATAAATATGTTCTAGCTTAAGGGTGTTGTGGACACTTGAACATTCCAGAGCAATGCAAAACTGTGCTACAGCAGAGGCATAAGAAAAAGTTTAAAATTTATGCACATGCCTAGAATATTACAATAAAACAGTAACTGTCTTCAGTGTCTGCAGAGGCAATCAGGATGGAATGAAAAAAGGATATATTTCAACATAACAAATATAGTTCCATTGATTGATTAATAGATAATAAAAAAATTTTAAGGAATATCCTTTCTTAAGTTATAACTTAAGAACAGTTTTTCAAAGCCCATGTACATGAAAGTGAGAAATTGACTTCTTTCATGTAACAGCCTTTCAAGGTGGAAGAGGCTTACTCTTGTTCTTTCTTTGTGTAAAGGACAACACTTACCAGTATGTGATATTACGTTGCTGCTGTGCTAGATACACACACAAAGAAGGGAAAGAAGGAATTATATGGGTAGTCGACTATTCCTGAACTTGAGGAATAACGGCTATGATCACAGTCTTACTACTTCAGAAGGAATTTATTAGGTACCGTAACTATTGTACTGGACTGGCTGGCACACTTCTCAATTACGATCTGAATTTTTATTAATAATAACTTAATCTTCAGTTAGTTAATCTTTTCCAATGCCATTAGGTCCTTCGCCCCTGCCCCTATACTTTTCGCTTCAAAAAAAAAAAAAAAAAGGATTTCTTCCTAATGTTTGCTTTCTGAATCTTTGCTAGATCTTGGACATGTCCTTCCATTATAACTACAGCAATAATCAGATGAGAGATTTTTTTGGCAATTTTGTTATGTCGTGTGACTTCCCTAGCTCTAGTTCACAGCACTTGATTGTCTGAAGTTTGCTTTCAGAACACAGATACCACTCTAGAGTAATGGCTGTAAATCAGGGAAACATCACTTAATGGTATACACTTGCCAACATCAAGGGACGTTTTGGATTCTTACAACCACGTGATCAACAACGCTGTTAATCAATGTACAGTGCACAAGACAAAAATCCCTCCACAACAAAGCGTTAATTTGTCAATGAGGTTAAGAAATTAACACAAGAAGCATTTGTTTTGCAATCAACTTTGCTAAAGTGTATTATCTTGATACAAAAAGAGGAATATAAATTTACGGACAGTATATATTTACATCTAATATTCACTTTGAATTTATTTCCTATATTTTACAGAGATAACTAAGTTCCCATGAAATGAATTTTGTAGTCTATATATTGTACAAGATACTATAGTCTTTATACTATGGTCAGTAAAAGGAAACTATTATTCTTCTAGAGTCCTAGAATACAGGCAAGTGAAGCTTTAAGTTGTTTTTTTTTTTTTTCCTGGAAAAAGATTGAAATGAGTTTATCTATAAATATGTGTTGAAATTGATTCATGTCTTGGATGGATTAATAAGAAAACATGGATTTGTCACACTTGATTTACTGCAGCATCTGTGAAACTCAATATATTCTCCTTTTTCTGACTATTCTAAGGCTCGAAAACAAGTTGAGTAAAGTGCTTACCTGGGTTGTTCCTGGTACCTGATTTGCTTTCTATGTTGAGCAATTCGATCCCTTTTATTGTTATTTGTCATATGCAGTCTTAATTTAAAGTTGCAAATCACTTAAAATATTTCTAAAGAGTTTTGGTTAAAATTTTTGAATTCAATTCAAATTGCCAATCTTCATTCAGTGACTGTATCATTCTTGCAAAGTGGTGATCTATTTGAAGGCCATAAAACGGGAATTTAAATGTACATTTCAAGATGCTTATAATTTGATATGCAAATAAAGAAAAAGTTAAAGCAATTACAATAAATAGTGACAGATCTAATGTTCAAGGTATTGAAATCACTTTCCTTTTGGAAATTAAGTCTGCACATTAAAGTTGTCTGCAATGGCTCATTTTCTTAACAGGTGGAGATATCATAAGAAAAGGATTTTGAAGAAATGGCATGAGAGGAGATGAAGAGTTTAGAAAGAATGATTCCGTTTGAGTTTTGATGAATAATTTCAGCAGATAGTATTGGAAATGTTCTCAATAGTTCTGGCTGGGTCATGATTTTGCAATGCAACTCTTCCCAATGGAACTCTGGGAGATATCAGCCGGTGGGTTTAATGCTACTCTGAAAATGTTTTTTCCTTATAAAATGTGAAAGCATGAAGGTTAGATAAATTCTTGTCTCTTGAATGACGTTATGATTTTAAAACTCTCTTGTTTTTACGTTCTGTAAAGAACTTAAATTGTTCAATGTTTTCTGGCAAATAAAAGCATTGTAACTGATAAAATAATGAAAATGATTCGATGTGACTATTCATAGAACAGTAGGGAATAGTGTGAAAGAAGATTATGTACTATTGTACAAAGGTTTTGGTGCTATTTTTTCTTGTTGCTCTTGATTGATTAGACCTATGGAAGGTCTTGAATAGAAGATATAATTTGGGAAATTTATTGTACACATATAATTGTTTCAACTTACTGATAGTCACTCATACTTACATTTGGGATATACATCAATGCTAGGTAAATATTTGATAAATAATGGGAAATAAACTCACAAAGATAGCTAGTATAGAAACTTCAATGATCTTTAATGCCTTACTGCCATTGAGCTCTATTAAATGTTATTTAGATTTATAGCAAGGAAAAAAATCTTGCAATACACGGAGAACTGTAGATAGAGTATGTACCATCTCTGGAACTGTCTACTTAACTGGGAGGGTCTAATTAAGTGCTAGTAAATTCAATTATGCTGTTTGAGTATTAATTGTATGTTACTCAAAACTGGTTTGAAGGATGATAAGCAAGAGAGTGGAAACAATGGAAAAATGTGAAAATAGCATAGAATGCTAATTTGCCTTATATTTCCAAATTAATGGGGTGGAGGGAATGTTGTATGCTTACTTTCATTTATGCTCCTGTAAATTATGGAAAAGGACCTACCATTATATATAATTATTACCACTTCTATAACTAATATAGGTCTTTTTTGAGATTATCCACTACATATTATGTCTCCATTTAAATACAGTCTCAACCACTGAAACAGAACAGAAAGTTAACGCTTTTCGAATTGACATGTTTTTTAGGACATTCTTTTATATTTAACTACAAAACAGTGCAACATCTACAAATGTGAACACACCTATAATTCTAATCAAATTGGAGAACCGCTGATGTTTGTCACTGACAAAATTAAAAATTCATTGTTCAGCTTAGTAGCTTGAAACAGTGTTATGTCACATTCTTCATTGAATGACACACATTCTTTTGTAGAAGCATTCTTTTGCTGAATGCACACCAGAATGTTGGTAATTGGGGCATGCAAATTTGTTCTGCAACTCAGAACAAGAGGAGGATTTAGAAGCTATTTTAATGTGGCAGTCTATTTATGTTTAAAGCACAATAATATTCATATCGTAATCATGTATTATTCATGGGCCATATTTGAAGTGGAGGTCTCTTCAAATATATTAAGAAGTTCTTCCTCACAATAATCTAATTAATTCTCACACCCTCCTTTCCTCTGATTTCACCAAATGTGAATCTCCAGGCTGAATTATATCACAGGTTCTAAACTGGCACTTCATGTTGGCCCAGCCAACAATGTGTTTTGTTTGGCCAACACAGTGTCTAATCCTCTAAAATTATTTGCCAGATTCTAAAAATAGAGAGCTATCACACACACACACACGTGCGCGCGCACGCGCGAGCACAAAAATCCCAATTCTTTTTTTAGACCCTTCTGGGAAAAGAATGAGAGATGGGCAAATGTGAGCTGAGTCTTCTGTTGGGCAATACTTTACTGTAGCTGGGAAACCTGTGGGTGGGCTCGTGCCTCCTGAGTCCACACAGGCCCCACCAGCACGACTTGTGTTCCATTTCTCTTTGAGGACTTCTCTTTGTTTCTGAGAACACTGAGAGATGAAAACCACGGTATTCTTACCCGGTGCAATTCATGGACTAGGTATTAGCCATTCTTGCCATTAATAAAAAATAACTGCTGCACCTAGAATGCTATTTCATAGGCAGGATGAATGGAGAGGCCAAGGTCAACTGTCAGGGAAGTTCGCTCATTATATGTATGTATACAAACCAAGTAAAAAATAGTTTCCATTCTGCTGGCAAAAAAAAAAAGTTTCTGGCTCTTGCTAAACATAGTTCTCATGAACTAAACTGTCTTTCTCACAACCTGCTTTATGTTAACACTGTTAAGAAAACTAATACTATGTTGGGGATCATTTTTAAAATGTCTACTTTATAATTCAGATTCAAATTAATTATTTTATTACACATCTGAGTGATGATTAAGCATTTAAAACTAATTGTGTGATTTAAAATCAAAACTATTGATCAGTTATACTCATGATTAACATTCATTGAGCATTTACAATTAGCTACAAAATTATGTCGAATATTTTGTGCAGTGATTACTTTTTTAGCCATGATGAATAAGGGTCCAGGGGAGGGCTGAGACCACCTGTGGTACTGAACCCAGCTTATACTATGTTTTTCCTGTATTTCCATGATAATTAGTGTCTCTAAATGTTTAGCACCACAGCTCTTAAGCTTGGTGACCATTGTTACATAAAGTGAGGATTACTTGAACACAGTGCTGGGGTATTGGGATAACCAATCTGAAATTTAGATAGGTACCAATTCACTAACTGGCAGATGCCATCTACAGCAAGCATACATTGGATTAAAGGGTGATGCCTGTCTTAGGTTGGACAGAGGAGGTTTTGTGACATTTTATCACACTAACTAGAGTAGTATAGATTTAAAAACTTATGAAGTTTCTTATTTGTGAAATTTTCCAATTAGTATTTTTGGACCACCATAAACTGTGGCTGGCTAAAACAGCGGGCAGTGAAATTGTGAGATAGGGGAAAATGCTAAATTCACTATCTTTGTTATCTTCACAGAAACCACATAAGAATATGCTATTGTTACCTTAACTCCACACACACACAGACTCAAGACTCACCTAAGGTTGTTTTTTGAAAGTTAAAAAAAAAAAGTTTTATTTGGCAAATTTGTGCACATTCAAGGCTCACGATATTATGCTATACACATACATACATGAGCACGTGCACATGCACACACACACACACACACACACACACACACAGACAAACACAGTGGATATCAGTCATGATCTTAACCATTCCAGAAGTAGGAACGAAAGAAAGAAAGAAAGAAAGAAAGAAAGAAAGAAAAAAGAAGGAAGAAAGGAAGGAAGGAAGGAAAGAAAAGGAAAGAATAAAGGACAAAGAGAAATTTAATAGAACAGTTAATATTTTGTTGCATACATACATTAACGGTAAATGTGATTATTCAACTTTTGACATAGTTATAAAGTTTAAACACGTGCACTTGTGGGTGTATACAGATGTGGCACAACCCACTAGAAATGTAAAATATGTATTTTTTAAATTTTGGTAAAAATTTAAATTGGTATTCTAAAGCATATTACCTCTTTCAGTTACAGCTTTTAATATTTATTAAATTAAATTAATTTTTAAGTAGAAATAAAGTTTAGATCTAAGAAGCTTTTAGAGTACATCATATACTTTAGTACCAGAGTTCAAAATATTTTACTGAAATGCAATACAAATTTCTAAATTAAGACTATCAGCATTATTTTAGACTTTGATGGCATTTTTTTAGTTTTTGAAGACAGGTATATATGTTGAAACACAAATGGGCTACAAATGCAAGTAGCAAAGTTAGAGACAAGATTAATGGCTCATTAAAAAGAGTGCAGTACATGTTTCCAGTGCCTTCTTGCTTAACTATCTTGTCTAACTATTTTATCTTAAGCACTTTATTTCTCCCAATATGTACAGAGGAGACATACTAATTAATCAGGTGGCATTGCTTTTATTTGGCTTTGTAGCTGTTGTTAAATCAGTAATTAATTTGACCATGAAGAATTTGCTAATCAATCCTGAAGAAAAAGTAAACAAATCAGAGACTAAAGTAATTGGCTACGGTCCCATATATAGACTGTATCTTCGTGACTGTGTCAAGTAGCACATTGTGGGAAGAAGCTTCAGAACTCACGAATCTCCAAGAAGTTCTCACAAAGTCAAGCCTAAATAAACAAAGTCTACTTTTGTTATAAGTCTTATCGTCTGCCTGCGACTTGACCAAGCAGTACAAAAACACAGAGCTGCTGCTCGGTTCCACTACCAGAGTGTATTTGGGGTGCAGATATCAGAGGAAATGACATCTTGAGGGAGATGGATTGCATCTCAGGTTGGGAGAATAATTGTGAAGCTTTGGCCATACATCAATCACTGTCCCTGGATTCTTTGCTTTCTGTTATTCTTTTCAGCTTGTGCTTATAACATGAAGTTTTTTAATTTAAAAAAATTACCTGTAGTAGACAATGGCTTCAGTCATCTGCCTGTTCTGTATGACCTGATTTTTTAATTAAATGATATATGTGCTATAATATTTTATGTTTAATGATATTTAATAATATATCAACAATTTTGTTAGAGGAGTGCATAAAATCTGTGTTCCTCTACTGGATTTCTATTTTAAGTGTCCTATATGGGACTATCTCATTTAATGCTTTCCTAACTTTTACTTCTTGCTATGTATTATTTTTTTTCCTTTTTTTTTTTCTTCTTTTCTGTGAATTCGCCAAGCTTTTCTCCTCTTAGGACATGAAAAGATGTTCAACATCTCTAGTCATAAGAGAAATGCAAATGAAAACAACTCTAAGACACCATCTCACCCCAGGGAGAATGGCCTATATCAACAAGCCAAATAGTGATCCTTGCTGGTGAGGCTGTGGGGAGAAAGGAACCCTCCTGCACTGATGGTGGAATGTAAATTCCTACAACCACTCTGGAAAGCAATATGGAGAGCTCTCAAAAGAATAGAAATAAATATTCTCTTTGATCCAACAACACCTCACCTGGGAATATATCCAAAAGAAGCCAAAACAACACATAACAGAATTATATGTATACTCAAGTTAATAGCAGCACAACTAACAATAGCTAAAATATGGAAGTCACCTAAATACCCATCAACAGACCAATGGATACACAAACTGTGGTATTTATACACAATGGAATACTATGCATCTATAAAGTCCAACAGCTTGGAGGCCTTTATGGGCAAATGGAAGAAACTAGAGAACATCATGCTTAGTGAAGTGAGTCAGAAGCAGAAGGTGAAACATCGAATGGTCTCTCTGATATGAGAAGCCCAGATCACAACTCTTATGGAACTTAAAGCAAAAAACAAAGTGAAATATGGGGACAGGGTGGGGAGGTAGGGAAGGGTCGGTAGGGGGAGGGACAAAAGGAGAGTGAGAAAGTCCTTGTCACCTTGACAAGATATGTAGGTGCACAAAATGCTCAACTTCATTGAAAACCTTAGATTTTGCGTTTATACATATCAATAAAATGGGGAAAATAAATAAATAATTCAATTCTCTAAAAAAATCCCCCTTTACATAGATTGCCTTTGCATGCAAATTCTGTGTCAATATACTTGTATTCTTAACGTGAAACAGTACCTCTGATAAAAAAATAAAGAATACACCTACGGAAGTTTAACTAAGATGCTTTGTAACTCAGAAACTCCATACCTGGTTGCCTATCCAAGGAGAATCACTTATCCATGTGTCTCAGTTAAAGACATGATCAAACATGATCAGAGTGCTGTTATTTGTAACAGTAATTAAACAGAAAAATATTCTGGGAAAAGTGCAAGATAAATATAACAAATTCACTCGGTGAATATATATATATATATATATATATATATTCGTATATACATATATGTGATTGAAACTGAATATGCATCAAGGGATGAACGGCAGAAACAAAATGGAGGCCCCATAAGTCTCATTACAAAAAGGTGTTATTTCACTTATGCAATATGCTACATAAAACGGATCTATTGACAGTACATAATGGCATTAGAAAATAGGAAAGCTAAACACAAGATCAAAGGCAGTGGAAGCAGGTGAAGGTGGGTGGTGGTCAGCGGAGGCTGAGATTTGAAGGGCATGTAGGAGCTATGAATGCTTTGTTTTTTAAGGTAGATTTTAAGAACCTGTGTGTTTTTCTTTTATGTGGTGGTATACACAATATAAATAATATAAATGATAGCATTAAATAATACGTCTTTCACATGCTCAATATTTAATTTAAAAATTAGAACACCCTATGGAACTGAAAATGCAAAACAAAGTGAAACAGGGGGGTCGGGTAGAGGAGGAGGGAGGGATGGGAGGGGACGGGGAGGGACAAAAAGAGAGTGGGAAAGCCCTTGTCACCTTGACAAGATACGTATGTGCACAAAATGCTCAACTCCATTGTAAACCTTGAATTTTGCAGGTACACATATCAATAAAATGGGAAAAAAAGAACAGTGAAAAAAAATTAGAGCAGCAGTCCCTCTGTGCTACATCCTGCTTTGTCTTCATGCACCTTATTATGACTTTACGGATTCCCCGCTCATCTGTTGCGGTTTCCCTCTCAGCCTTCCCCGAACAGCCCGTGGGATTCACAAAAGTTGGCTTCTTCTCCGTTTGGTTCAGTGCTCAGACAGAAGAGGGCTTAGCTATCAGTGGGACTAAACGTATCTGTTTGTTGACTTAATGACTCATCAGCTAATATTTATGATACATGTAAATGCGTAGTCAGTGAGGGACCCTTATGTAGGTATACATGCATTTCCCTTAAGGGCCTTAGGTTGGAATTGGATTTCTTCAACACAATACGCCTTCAGTGACTTAAAGCATTTTCTTATCAAACAGATTTTCCTGTTCATGAAATCACTATTTCTTCTCATATACTTGACCTTCAACTGGTGCGGATTTTACTTCTTTCCAGGAAGCATTTTAAATCTCAGTATTTAAATGAATCCCAGTATGACAAAAAGAAAGATTAGGAAACACCTCAGCGAACTTCCCTTCATCTATTCTATCACTGGATAAGAAAATCACTCATAAATTTCCTGGAGGATATGATCTTATTCCTGTTAACTGGAGAAAAAATAATTTGCTTTTTTTAAAGGAATGCCTTTTTCTCTTAATTTCTTAATGAAAAAGAGTATAAAAACTATCACTTAATAGCATGAAAATTCTGAAGTGCTTAATCTAAAGGAAGACCAAAAATGTTAAGTGAAGTGTAACAGCAATTATAGAATGAGCTAAGAAGCCATTAAGCAACATTTAACATAAGCATTTGAAAATGTTGCTGCTACTGAGTTTAATTATTTGACTTTTAATTACTTTAGAAATTATAAATGATAATGCTCTATACTAAAAATGAGTTTTTAGCATCATTCCTAAGAAATGAATCATTAGAAGTACATATATATGTACACACACAAAAACACACACACATATATACATACACATATGTTCATTCTTAAATCACAGACTTATGAGTAAACCATTTAACTCTTAAATAAACACCGAGGGAAAATAAGCAAATATGAATAACAGCTTCCTCTTGACCTCTTTCCTTAAAATTTATTATTTATAAAAAGACCACTTGTACTTATAAAATCTTCTTGAAACATATTATTCAGAAAAATCTTTTTTGTTTTATAAAAGAATAATCTGCAAGAAAAAATGATGGAGATGCTGTCATTCAAGTGCAATGCAAAAACTCTATTGTTCTGAAAAATAAAACAAAACAATACCAAAATTTGTGGCAACGTTGTGTGACGTACGCACCGAGGCCACTCGGTCATACGACGGGGATTTGAACACTGTTTCTGACACCCATGTACAGGTTATATGGCATTTATAAATTTACTTTCTAATTTCTTAATTTATAAAATGAAAATAATAATGATAATGTTAACAATAATCATAGTCCTTGCCTTGCCTTCAAAAGCCAAAATGAAATAAAATAATCAAAACCATTTAGGATGTAATATCTGCCTAATTAATCTTATTTCTTTTTATCTTTAGGTATTAAGGATAATTTAACTCCAGTGTTATGTGAATAATTGGTGACTATCATGTAAAGTATATATTATAATCTAACTCTGGGTCTAAAAATTTAGAAAATATACTAGAGATGTAAAATCTAACTGATCCGTAATTTAACCTATCAAAAGTTCATGGATTGGTTTTGTTTTTTAAAACTTATAATGAAAATTTTCTTTTCCAAATTTGCAAATTTCTTGAAAAGTAGAAAAAATTAAATAATGCACAGCAAGTTCTTATGAAGAAACAAAACTCTGTCTAAAAAAAGACAGTAAAAATAAATAAATAATATTTTTAAATAAAAGTACTTTTTGAGCCCCGACTAGGCAACTTAATGATTTAATGACTTAGCCAGATCCTTTGTCAAATAAACAAAAAGGGGCTGGAATTTACCTCTGGGTGAGCGCTCCAGGTTCAATCCCTGGAGTCACAGAGAGACAGATAAACAGAGAGAGAGAGAGAGAGAGAGAGAGAGAGAGAGAGAGAGAGAGAGAGAGAGAGAGAGAATGAGTATGTCTGGTCAATTGAAAGAAAAAGCAAGCCATAGACTGGAGAAAATGTTTCAAAAAACAGTGTCTGATAAGAGATACAAAAACCTACAAAGTACAAAAAAAAGGAGAATAAATAGCACAAAAGATCTGAAAAGAGACCTCACTAAAACAGATAAACACATGAAAAGATTAAGGAATCTTGAAGTAAAGCAATGAGAGACCACGGCGTACCTCTCAGAATGGCCAAAATTCAAAATACGGACAAGACCAAGTGTTGATGTGACGATATAGCAAGGAAACTCCTTATATTCATTGCCATTGGGAAGGTAACCAGATACACTCACTTTGAAAGACAGGTTGATGGTTTCTTACCAATCTAAAGATAGTCTCACACTGTGATCTAGCACTTTTAATCCTTGATGTGTAACCAAAGGAGGTATATACAAAAACCTGCACGTAGATGTTTATTATAGCTCTAGCTATCCATAATTACTACAGCTGAGAAACACTAAGCTGTCCTTCATTGGGTGAATGTAATAAAAAGCTGTGTTGCCTCCTTGCAGTGAAATAATTTTTAGAACTAAAAAGAAATGAGCTATCAATATTATGGAGGAAATTTGAATGCCTGTTACTAAGCAAAAGCAGCCAATATAATCAGGGTATACACATTGTACATTCTTTTAGAAGTTAATACCCCACAAACACTATTTGAAAAGATTCCTTGGTGTTAGGAGGGGAGTGGGCAAATATGGAAACTCTTCTGTATAGTACTATCATGGTGGATCTCAACATTAAATACTTTTCAAAACATGTGGAATGTACAACATCAAGCATGGACTCTCACTTAGACTTTGGATGCTAATAATGTATCAATATGGGTCAGTGTAACTAACATACCACTGAGATTCTAAATGTTAGAATAGTGAAGCCACGTCTCTGTGTAGTTGCAGGTAAAAGAAATTTCTATATTTCCTGCTGAGTTTTGCCGTGAACCATAAATTTCTCTAAAATAAAAATTTTAAAATTATCTGGTAAACTGATATCCACTAAGTATTATACAAGTAGAAAACGTAAGTTTTAATACTTCCACAGGAGAATTTGCAATTGGATATTAAAATTATGTCTGATCACTGTTATAAAACAACCAGAAAATTAATTTTAAGAGAAAATAATCAATTTAATTTTCAGGAATTAGTTAAACTACATGATTTCACTTGTTTATTATCACCACCATTCCACTCATTTTTCTTTTTGGTCATTTTGTAGATAGTTTAAAAAAATGAGAAAATAAAGAAAAGTGAGAGACATCCTTAATAACTTACATAAAATATTAGAATTGTAAATTAGTCTTAAACAGACTATTAAGAATTAGTAATAAAATGAAAAGGGACTAATTTAATTATGTATTAAAAGAATGAAATAACTATTAAAATAATTTGAATTAATTTTGTTAATGTTTCATAACTTGAATTACCAAGACATTATATTTGGGGATTAAATTTCTATGCCCAATTTCAAATTACTGCTAGGTATCTTATCAAATTTTACTGAGATCAAAATACTTATGTGTACATATATATAATATATATATATATATATATATATATATATATATATATATATGTACATATAAAACTGTATATAAAATAATGCCAAGCTATTCATATTTTATTGTAAGTGTTAGGTTAGGTTTCAGGGAACTGCAGACTACCTAGTGTTTGGAATGGCATCTGTAGACCAACAGGAAGATCCACTGGAAACAGGGGCCAGTACTGTCTGTCAGTCAAATGAATCATCAGTGAAACTGGAATGAACTGGAATGATCTATTTCTCCTTTGCCAATGGTATGAAAAGTAGAGAGATACTTGGCCAACTGGTAGCAGACAAAAGGATTCCAAAACAGTTCGGGCATCAAATGGGCAAATAAATTCTGTCTTTATTTCTCTTTAGAAATAGAAGCTGAAGTAGGTGGTATTGCCTTTTTGATTTGTGAGACCAGAAGTAGCACCTTACATTTCGGTATTTGAGGTTATCCACGTGAAAAATAGCTGAAACAATATAGAGCTATATTGGATACACAATATTGGTACTTTTCACCAGAGAAATGTAGAAGTTAATGTGGTTGTATTGATTCATTGTGCATATTTTCAACTTTTTAATTCTGGGCATTACATACAAGGTAGTATTTCTGGTAGAAATAATAATGACCCTCTAATGTAAGGCTTTCTAAAGTTGTTTTATTTTCATGACTTTGAGAATTTCGAAAGCTCAGCAAGTTTATCAACATAGAATTTGATATTATAGTTCCACAGAAATAAAAAAATACTTGATAAGTAGTTTGTAGCAGTCTTCATAGATTGAGTTTAGAAATGATGAAGAAAAAAAAGTTAGACTTCATTCTTTCCTACGACAACACAAATGCGTTCTACTGTTTATTAGAGAATAAAAGAAGAGCTAACTGTCACACTTCCCCCTTGAACACAAAACTGGTTCCACAGTTGACAAATTAAACTAGAATTACACACACACACACACACACACACACACACACACACACACACACGCACACACACATACATGCTTCTTAAGTGAAACGAAAGCAAAGGGTAACAGGGCACAGAGGACAATGCACTGCGGGGAGAGTACGTTCACGAAGAAGGCACATCACATCGTCCAATATCACGTGCAATGCTTTTAATGTCTTTAACAGAATTACTCACCACTAAGCCTCTGAAGACAGAGACACATTTCCTTCACTGCACCTGGAGTTGGCTTACAATTGATACGCAGGACAGATTGGTTTTTGTCCAAAAAGATGAATGAAAGAATGTGTATACTGTTGATTCTACTTTTTTAGTATAATTTAATCAGTTTTTCTCAATTGCCCAAAGATCTCTAAGTACCTTCATTAAAAATAATTTACAAATTCTTTGTATAGTTTAATGTTCATTGAATATATTAGCAGAGAAATGCCCTCTAACCAGGAGTTGAAAAGTTGTGACTTAAGTGTGCAACTACTTAAACTCTGGAGCGTTATTGCACAGGAAAACAACAGCAAGGACAGATCCGCGGGCTACTCTAGTTAGTTGTCAGTTGGGCTGGGACCAAACTACTACTGCAGGAGGTGGCTTCTGTGTGACAGTATCTGGCTGTGACTATAGATGGCTAACAACCCATATGCGCTGGCCTCTCACAGGAGCTCAACTCTTGATGTTACATCCTTATGCAAAGCTGTTTCCAACAGACGATCTCAGACAAAAACGAATTAGCTTACTCTTGGTAAACCAAGCTGTTTCCCTGAACCTAATAGAAAATGCAAAAAATTTCAAAAAAGAAGTCTTTCTAGAAAAATCTCCCATTTCTTTTTAATAATTACATGATCTGTTCTGCATACACTTTCTTAAAAATATATGTGATTGAGTAATTTTCTTTGTCAAAATTGAATCCTCTGCTTACTCCACCACGTATCAAGTTTGCCATATTATCTTGTCTGGTATTTCAGTCTTACTAAGAAAGACTTCAGCTCAATTTTGATGATACTGAAACATAAAAGTTTAAGGATAGTGTTTAGGAAGACAAACTTAGGTATTTAACTGGAATTAATTCTTTCCTGTATCTGAACATTAGAGGTAAGAAACACTGATGATGTGATATGTATAGCTATGTGTGTTTTGCTTTCTTGCTCTGAATGTTAATGTGAATACTTTACCATTTATATCAGATATTTATTTTTGGAACTCCCAGACATCTTTTGTATTCTGTAAACTATAGACTACCCAGTTATTGAAGACTGCTTCAGTCTTGGTCTTTCAAAACTATTTAAATGAAGTAAAGATGAAAGCCCTCCATTTAGGTGTGTAATGTTAAACACACGATAACAGAGACGTGAAACCAGGGTATAGATTTTTGAAATTTAGAGAAGTTGGTTTTTACTTTATTGAAATTTAATTTCTAATGACACATTAAGTTTCTACTTTTTACTTTACCAAATTATAACCGTTCTTACTCTTAAAATGGCTTTGCTACTAGTTATTCATCTAAGTAAAGTCTACTCAGTCAAAAGATGTCTTGATCTCTCATACCAGAGAGACCATTCGATGTTTCACCTTCTGCTTCTGACTCACTTCACTAAGCATGATGTTCTCAAGTTTCTTCCACTTGCCTGCAAAAGCCTCCACTCTGTTGGACTTTATAGACGCATAGTATTCCATCACAACTCTTATGGAACTTAAAATGAAAACAAAGTGAAATAGGGTGGTAGGGTGGGACGGAAGGGAGGGGTGGATAGTGGGAGGGACAAAAGGAGAGTGGGAAACTCCTTGTCACCTTGGCAAGATACATAGGTGTACAAAATGCTAAACTTCATTGTAAACCTTAAATTTTGCACTTATACATACCAATAAAATGGGGAAAAGTATGTCTTGATATGTAAGTTTTCTGACACATATTTAACCTTAAATAGTAATCACCTTTTTTTTTTAAAGGAAGCTAAGTACCAAGTGACCCCGACAGACTCTGTTGCACCCAGGATCTGGGGTCTCTGGTGTCCCTTTATGTCCTATCTCCAGCTACTTAAGTGTATGTATTTTGTTCCAAGGGAGATGTGTAAATGATAAAATAGAGTTGTAAAAATAAAAACTGTTAGGACTTTGAATCCACTTGCCAAGAATGAGAGTGGAAAATGAAACTATCTTCTCAAAAGTTTTGGGGAGGGGTGGTAATTATTAAAATCTTTAAACTCTCCTAAAGGTTTGAGAAATTCTCTAGCTTGCTACATCCCCTGACCCCAAGCGTTTCTAGAGCTGTTTAACTTGAGACACATGTTATATTCTCATGGCATCTACTTGCCAGTAAGACATAACTAAAATGATCCTATTGTAGGCTCAAGTTACAATTTTGTTTGTCAAAAATAAATGAAAATAAAAGTTTGCCTTATCTATTTACTCTGTAGTTTTAGACAATTACCTAATAAACTATTTCAAATGAAATTTTTGAGGTGTATCTTCTTTGTGAAATTGCCTGAAAAGTGCTTAATTTAGGAAACCAAATGTCTGATTAAGATGCATTAGAAATCTTAAGAAATAGTAATGTTGCATGTGGGAAGATCAGAACGATTGCTATTATAATAAAGACATTAGGGAAATGGCTTTAATCATCTCACAATTGTGACAGAACATTAAATTGCCTTTTTTGATGTCAGAAGTATCTACAATTGTTTCTTAAGAGGAAGCCTAAATACCAGGAAGGTGTCAGCTCACACAGGAACATAGTAGAAAGACACAGTCCTGAGAGCTGTCACAGGCCATTCTGAGTGTTTTCTGTAGACCTGGGGAGTCAGGATTGGATGCAGGTTTCTGTTCACCTGGACACCATGCTACAGCTCCACTGATTAGATGATATTTCACTGGGTTTGGTAAATTGGTTCATCCTTCTTTTCCCTAGTGGCAAAGAGAATTTCCTCAGAATTGCCTGGGCCCGCACTATCCAGTTTCATGTCGTTTACTTGGAAGCTTCAGGCTCTTTGGGTGCTAGAAACATCAGGACAAATCAAACCCCTTGTGCCATTTCACACACTTCATTCTCCTTATGAAATGTCATATCAGATACTGACCAGAGGGCTGGTTTCTTAGCCTAATGACACAAAGTCAGGAAGGACACATTATGGCTCATAGAGAAACAGATATTTTTATCCTTGCTTTAAATATAATTAAAATTATAAAGCTTATCAACATGATTTATTTAGTTTTAACTGAATTATTGCATACAAAATGTTGATTCATTAACCAGAAAAAAAAATTTAAGAAAGGAGAAGAAAGATAATGCTTTCCCATTTCTCCTGTGGTTTCTTCCTTAGGTATCAGAAAAACACTGTTGGATTTTACAACCCTGGTCCCTCGTGATCTAGTCAATCCAGAATGCTGGGTAAGCTGGCATTCACATCCACCATTTTCTAAAACGATCCTTTTGGGTCCTTCCTTGCTCTGACGGCTTAGCTACTCTATTTCTGTGCTTTAATCACAACCATTCACTTTTGTCTTGTGGTTACAATAAAACATTATTTGTTTCTTTCCTTCACCTTCGAGATCAAAACTGTGGATGAGAAAGTTCTCACCTAGAAACTTATCAACATTGTAGAAAACATACTGACAGTGGCTACCTTAGATATTGGAATAACTGCAGGAATTGAGATCTAGTTCTAAAAAGTTTCAAATAAAAGGTGTGTGTGTGTGTGTGTGTGTGTGTGTGTGTGTGTGTGTGTGTGTGTGTATGCATTTCTTGGAATGTGTAGTGAGAAAAATATCCAATTGTTTTATGTGATAAAGAGAAATATAATCATTCCTCGGTATCTGTAAAGAATTAGTACTAGGACCTCCATGGGTATCATGATTGGTAAATGGTCAGGTCAGTTTTATAAAATGGCATAGCATTTGTGTAAAAGTTATGCATGTACTTCCATGTACTTTGTATCATCTCTACCTTACATGATACAATGTGCAAATAGGTAAATAGTTGTTAGATTGCATTGTTTAGGGAATAGTGACCAAAAGAATAAGCGACTGTATATGTTTAGAAAAGAAACAATTTTCTTTTCTGAGTATTTTGGATATACAGTTGGATGAATACATAGATATAGAACCAACGGATATGCAGAGTCAACAGTTTACCAATGTGAGAGAACCAGTCTTACTAACTAATAACAAAGTAAGGCAAAGATTTCTTCTTTTGGATAATCTATCCCCAGGAGTCCGTTGTTGTTCTTCAGAAGTGTACGTGTTTGTTCTTAAAACAAAAGGAATAAGGAAGGCCTTCTGTTCACATTGTAGGTAAGGTCTTTAAACAAAATAGACCAGGAGACCTCATCTACTGGGCACTCTTGCCTGCTTCTGGTATCAAACCTTTTCCACTCATCTTCCAACTTCTTGGCACCATACTATTCCTTATCTTCTCCTAAAAGGCCAAATTTGTGCCTGATTTGAAGGCTGAAAGACCTTCAGGAACTGATTGGCAGGTAACTTAGAAATTAACTCTACATTTCTTTGGCTTGAAACTCATACTCTTGAAGGAAAAGGAGATGAGAAGACTATACTGATGGGGTTACCTGAAGGACAATGGAGCTCTAGATGTCAAACATTAGAGATATGTTTCCTAAGAGAATAAAATCCTGAAGATAAGGAAAGAGATTGGAGTCCAGAACCTTCTAAGATGGAATGAGTGAGATGAGGAAGTTTTTAAATATTTTCCTTTGGTTATGTATTTCTCTCCTTCTTACATAAAATTAATACTATTGACCAAATGATCCGGAAGTTATAATAAATATAAAAGTGCTTGTGTTTTCACATAAAATCAAGAAGAGGGGCTGAGCCAGGCCAGATGATGCAGGCCCGTATGTCTCAGATGCTGAGGTAGGAGGGTTTCAGGTTCTAGGAGGATTTCAAGCTCAAGCCCAGCCTTGGCAAAGCAGTCACTCAGTGAGACATTGTTTCAAACAAACAAACAAACAAACAAACAAACAAAAAGGACTTGGGCTACAGCTCACAGGGAAGGCCCTGAGTTCAATTCTCTGTATAGAGAGAAAGAAAGAAAGAAAGAAAGAAAGAAAGAAAGAAAGAAAGAAAGACCCACAGAAGAGATGTTAAGATGATATAGCTGGAACAAGAACCAAAGCCACTACCACAAACTGATCCTAATCTGAATTAATTTACTTTTAGCTTGTGAGGAGCCTGAAGTGACCATGATAATCTGTGACACCCAGGAATTCACAGCAGTGCTGAAGAAGATACTGAATTTTCCACATGCCATGTGGAAAGAGCTGAGTCTAATTTATCTGTGGCCAAAGGGCAGACTGACCCTAGCAGGTCCTTGCATTACACGCTTAGTAAACACCCCCTCAGGCACTCTCACCCTGCGTGCCTGTGCAGCAGTCCCATCCACTCTTCTTGGCAGAGCAGTCTTATACCTGGGATATATTCAATCATTTGTTGGATTGAATTTTCTTGTTGAGATCACATAAAATAATCTCATTAGTGGATAAAGAACAGAATCATTTGCTGGCACCCTGGGCAGTGACCGAGTCTTCCCTGAACACTGTTAAGCCTATTGTGACTAGTAGAGTACCTTGAACTCCCGGAAGTGCTTAGTAAATATTTATTGATGATTAATCCAAAAGGTTCCAGAAGCTTTACAGGAGGTTATAAACAGACTGGAAAAAAATCCATAAATCCCTCATGACAGGGCCAGACTTACAAGAGTATTCATACTGTTTTCTCTGAAGCAATTTAAAAGGAAATACCCACCAAGGGAATGCTCTCACTGCTCTAACTTTGTGACGGGAGTTTGCAAATGCACTCAGAATGCTAAGCAATCACATAGAGAATTTTTTTTTTTTTTGGTTTAAACTTCTTGTTTCTCATTTTCATTAGAAACAACTTCAAATAACATAAAGTTAAAAGAATAGGAAAATGAGAACTCACATTCTAATTTTAACAACTAATATTTCTCTCTCCATTTGAAAAGGAGTACTTGAAAATGAATTTCTTACATATGTCTCCCTGGATAGAGTTCAATATTCAGCTTTTCAGAAAAAACATAAGATCTTACATGACCCTAACTAGCCATAATAGCCATAATAAAATTGAGAATTAGGTAGAAATTATTGAGAAGGGAAGGACACCTTGGGTTGTAGGGAGATGTGAAATATGGGCAGGTGAAAAGGAAATAAAAGTAATTAAGGTTATATATATATATATATATAATTTCCCTAAGACAAAATGAAATTATATATCACAAATAGATAATAGATACCAATAAAAAATCTTAAAAATCAGAAAGAAATGAATTTTGGGAACTAAAATGTAGCTTAGTTGTTGAATGCCTTAGTATAAGTGAAATCTTACATTCAAATTTTCAAAAAATCCTCTAATGTGATTCAATAACTAATATATATTCAAAACTTATATTAATGTCTTTGGTAATTCATCTTTTCAGAAAAAAATTATTCCTTTTACTAAGTCTTTTGTTATACGACTGTGTGTTTGCAAGACATTGCAGATGCATTTGCTTTGGGAGATATCTCTGTGGACACTTGACCCCTTTATACTCTGCATACTGTCCTTTCTCATCCGCTCATCTCCCTGCTGTCCACCCCAGTTCCCCATTTCCAACAATTCTTGTCTTGTTCCTATTTTACAACTCCTTCGTTAAATCTTTTATTTATGTTTTATGTTTCTCATATAAATCTGTGATATTTCAAATTTTCTTATTTTAAACCTGTTTTTTATATTACTTTTGCATGTTACATCGAGAACAATAGAGGTGATTGTCTTTTTTCCCTTGATTTTTTGAAGAAATTACAGACTGACTCACAATGTAGATTTTTTGAATTGTATTTTCAGGTGTTTGTCAACCTGTTCCTCTGTTGTCTCCGTTTCCTCTAAATTGGAAGTTATCCTTAAAGAGTTGCTTAGACTCAAGTTACATGTTCATGGTAAAAGTATCCCACTTGTGACACTATGTTTCACACTGCGAGACTCAGAACGAATATGATGTCTGTTTGTTCTGCCACTTGTGAGGCTATATTTGCTCCCTTGTTGTGGATGCACCCCACTGAATTTCTCCATAGTTAAAGGTTACTTTTCCCATGTGTAATTAGTAACTTGTAAAGATATCTTTCAAACATTGTAACTGCTCTATCCCCCCCCCACCCCAAATTTCACAAAATGGTTTTAGCTTTCACTGGTAGCCTTTTCTGAACCAATTATCGCTTACACAGCATTCTCATACCCACTATTGCATGAACAGAAGGTCAGTGATGTCTCTAGGGAAAGCACGAAGAGGAAACTGACCATCAATAGAAATGCTTCTGTCCTGAGCTTATGCTGATGCCTCCGTAGAAGTACTGAAACAAATAACAAATAGGGCATGTTGGCAACATAGCCCAATACATAAATGAGCACAATGTGGAAAAGTTAAAAGTGTTGTGAAAAGATACCATATACACTACGTCTTTCATAGATTGCTGTTTCATATTAAGACAGTATGACATGATATCTACCATCTATTTATCTATATCTGATGCCAATGCATATCTACTATTGCCATATTGGATGCTTCTAGACAAAAATGAGAGTAGTGAAACTAACATAAACACCTTTGAAATTTATGCAGTGCAATGGTGGAAGTGGCATATAAAAGATGAATTAAATTGGAAACATCAAGAATTAGCTGCCATAATGGAAGGGATGCCTTGATTTCTCCTGCTATTGTAGATCTCTTCCATTGTGTGCTGCGCACAATGAAGATCTGAAGCAGCCTAAAGTGGTGGGACTTCCACAGTTGTGCCAAAGCGCAATTTATCTGAAAACACAAATTTGCAATTCGAATTTACTCTAGTGGTTTCTTCAGCCTGTGAGTCTGCAAGCATACTTTCTTATTCTGTGATTTAAGATAGAAATTCAGCTTTCTTATTTTTTCCTGAATATAAAAGTTTTCTATGCTATTAGCAAAACCATGTAAAATGATAGAGCAAAAAACCCAATCATTCCACCTATGTCTTTCTCATAGAATCCTTTTTAATAGTTTGGTATACATTATTCAAGATGTTTTTCTATGCATATCTATTTTAATAAAACTATTAACATAGTATTACACTGTTTTATAATCTTTTTATGACTTACGGGTTATGAAACTATTTTCACATCAATAATATAGTGTGCTATATATCATGATAATGAGAGCAAATATGCTATGTGTGGAGCTTAAGTCTGGCTGTTTAATATCTTTTTGCGTAAAATTTAGCTTTTACAGCACTTTTTCATCATATATTATTTCCTCAGATTCTGTAAGCTTACCATACCGATAAATGCAACATCACCCTCAATGTCGTGATGAATTTATAAATATGTTTTAGTGTTCAGCAATCAAAAATATGTTGGTGATGTACAGCTCAGGCTGTGGGGTCGTTGGTATGTTATAATGAAAATAAGTCTTAGACCAGATTCTTTAATTAAGATTGATTATCAAGCCAACATGAATATTGTCATATGTCTTCTTGTAAGTTCAAGGCATTTCATATTCTCTGTCCTCAGGAACTGTGGGCTGGGGGGACTATGAATGAAAAGACGAATCTTTTTCTGTTAATATCTTATGCAGTTGCAGCAAGGCAAACCTGGCCCATGCTTGACCTGGGTCAGATAACAAAGAATTCCGGGTGATGGGGTGACGCTCCCAAACACACATCCAGATCATATGCAGTGTTTTGAAGGATTATGTGGTTGCGGCTGTTGCATTGTAATTCCTTGTTAGGTATACTCACACACACTCACGTATACACATACCACACTCAAACTCACTAGACAGCTTCTATCATCTTTTTTTAAAGTACTTTCTAGGTAATATAATGGTCTTTATCATTTGTTGCTGCTATTCATACTGTCTTCATTATTCTCACTTCCTAGATGAGAAAACTGAGGCTCAGAGAGCTTAAATAATTTTTCCCAGATTAATCCACTGATATGAAAAGCAAATTATGCCTATCTAAATAATAGCACTGTTAGAGGCTTTTTATAATCCTCACTTAAGAAGAAAATGTAGCTGATTGTGCAATTTTCTTATAGTTCTTAGAAGAAATAAGAACTACATATGAACAAATCATATAAATTACTTCGAACAATGTGATACAAAGTATACTTGGTAAAGTTTTCATTCCTTTTAGAGGGAAGCAAACACCTCATGATACCAGAATGAGGAGCTAACTTGTGTAATGACACCTATGAATTTTCTGGTTACCTGGCATGATATAAAAATTATCAAAAGTATAATCTGTTCATTACATTAGTTTTCTTCTTAGGAAAGAGGGTATGAATAAGAATCCCTGACAATTCTTTAGAAAAAGTTATCAATGAGTGCTTGGCAGGAGTTAAATGCCAGACATTACAAAAACACAATGGCTAGCAAGCAGTGTTAGGCTAATTTTACTGTTGTGTTGTTGCTGTTGATTAAAGAGTGCTCTACTTGCGCTTATCTTTCAATATTAAAAGCAAATGTCTAAGCCTGCTTATTGTTCTCTCTTTTATTCCCTTCCCCCATGCCTTTGTCATTTGCCACCATGAAGGGCCTCGACTCTACGGGGCTGCCCACTCCCTTCGCCCACACTCTTCCCTGGCTCCCAGTCACCGCCCTCACGTTCCCTCCCAGCACCTTCCCCAGTTACTTTTATCTTTTTATTTCCTGCACCCCTATTTCATACATCCTCAGACGTGGCAGAATGCGTAAAGGCGCGAATGGATTTACTCACTTAGGCATTATAATATACTCGGCCCAATTAGATTTCCCAAGGCGTAAAGCTGCCGGCGGAAGGAAAAGCTTTTTTGAAGTTTGGAGGAATGTGGGTGGGTTTCAAGCACAGAGATTTTCAGGGTGGTACTGCCCACCTTCCTCCTTGATGTTCCGTCTTTTTTCTAGTGTAGCCTAGAGTGCATCTGCATACCAGCAACAGACAGGCCCCTGCAGAGCTTAGTGCTGCAAGAGAGATGTGGTTTCAAGGACCACTACCATCTTAACCGGGTCAGTGAATCTAAACTCATTGTTTACTTGAGAATTACACATGAACTTTCAATGACGCTTTGTTGGAGCAGGTAGTGAGGAAAAAAAAGTTCTTAGTACTCACTACATCCCTCTTCCCTTATGCTTAAATATCTTATTTTATAAAGCCTATTAACTGCTTCCAATCCACATGGGTTTTGAACAGTATTATTAAATACAAATTTTCTTTCACATCTAAAATAAGGTAGACTTACTTCCCAGTGCTGGCCTTAAAGATAAGGCTGTGTCATCTCATTGGCATGGGTATCTCATTCAGAAATGTCTCAAGTCTGGCCAATAATAATTTGAAGCAATCAAAGACTTCAAATGATCTAAGAAGCCTGCCTTAATTCATGTGTCAGATAAGCCTTGACTACTAAACTAGCCTTTAGTAACCTTGGGAAATTTCTCGGCTTTTGTTAAGAATTAAATGTAAATTTGGAGTATAGGTATTTTCCAGTACCACTTCACACTTTTTCATAAATGCAGTAAAATAAAAGAACACATGAATAAATGAGTGTGTGTGTGTGTGTGTGTGTGTGTGTGTCTGTGTGTGTGTGTGTGTGTGTGTGTGTGTGTGTGTGTGTTGCTTATCTCATGAGGGAAGAAAGAGCAACAGGTGACACACACAAGTACATTTGTTCATGTGCTTTAAATCAGCTGCCTGAGACCTTTATCACATTAAATTTTTAACCAAAATATTGATAATCTGAGCCAAAGCACTTCTAAGACTTGAAGTCAAAAATAACTTGGCGAAATCATCCTGACAAAGACTTCTGAAACTAAATAAGGTCTTAATAAGGAGTGGCAAGGTACCCACATCTGTGTGGTTCTTATTAGCATATATTAGGTGTCTCATTTCCATATTTAACAACAGGCTAAACACAACATCTTAGGCATGCTTTAACTGAAGATTATTACCAGAATTGAGCAGCTTGTGAACTCATACAGACATGGTATTTTTTTTCCTTCATAGGTCAAGGACATACTCTGAAATGAAATCTCTCTCTCTCTCTCTCTCTCTCTGTCTCTCTGTCTCTCTCTCTCTCTCTCTCTCTCTCTCTCTCTCTCTCTCTCTGTGTGTGTGTGTGTGTGTGTGTGTGTGCCTCTCTCTTTCCCTCTCCAATCTCCCACCTCCTCCTCTTTCCCTTGCATCTTCTTTTGTTTCCCATTTCTGTTTTGACTTCCTGGGCCTGCTGTATTTGGCAGGCAGACGCAGTTTCCAGATGATGCAGCGAGGAAAGTAACAATCAGGGCATGCTTTGTGATGGTCTTTACAGGTTGCTTTATGTAGCACTGTATCTAAAGAACCCAGCTTTCCTGAATGTCCAGGCAGGTGGCTCTTTTATGAAACCCACTGAAATAGCTTGTCCCAAAATGGACAAGTTACAAGCTACCGACTGAGCGGGTAAAAGCTCTGCTCTCCCAGTTCTCTGAGGTCAGTCAGTTTGACTGAATGTACAGAGACAAGAACTACACGACTTTGGGGCTGCTTCAAAAAATGGGTCAATAAATAATCACCATTCAATCAGAATAGGAGTGAAGAGATCGGGTGTATTCAAAGGCAATAAAATGGAGGTGAAAACTACTTTCTTTCCATTTAACTGAGCTATTTGTAAGGATTAAGCGAGAATGAATGAAAATGTTAAATGTGATTCCTACCTCTCTCACACACTCTCTTTCCAATTGCTACTTTGTTATTTTTTCATGAATTGAGTCAGAGAGGAACTAGGAGGAAAATTTCAGAGATTATCCTTCAGAAAATTACCAGATATATAATTACCCTTAAAATAAATACTGCAAGGGTAGAAAACTGTGGGCTCTCAGGCATGCTTGGCCTAGAGATCATCAGACTATGTTAGTTCTAGCTGAGTTTTGGTCAAACTAGAGTTTTTGTTTCAGTGGGATAGATGTCCAACTTGAAAGTTCAAAATGTTTCCAACAAAAAGCTATTATTTTTCTCACTGAAAAATTAGGAGGTTTGACAGCAATGATAGCTCTTTTAACACTAGTTAATTTGCTCAATCTCTTCAATGAATGCTGAGCAACAGGTACCTTTCTATGCATTGTGGAAAAAGAGAAATGCCCAGCAAAACTCAGCTAGAATTAACATAGTCTGTTTCTATCAGCATGTTTTCCATTTGAGTTTATATCACAGTAGCCATCAGCCAAATTATATTCTACCAGGTTCATTATGACATTTACTTCCACAGTCACACCCTTATAAACACTTGCATTTGGATCCTGGAATACACTTCTAGTTTTCATATATTCACTCATGAGCTAGGAAAAAACCAGAAATGAACTCAATTGGTTGCATTCCATCTATTATATGAGGAATTAAGTGGCGGAAGAAAGTTGCTGGCTGGTCTTACGCTCAGCTCAAGGCTCATTGAGAAGCTGCTACATGTACTTTTTTTTGAGGGACCTATATTGGAACAGAGCTTGGAAAAGACTGGAAGACACACTCTGAAATGTATGATAGTATCTGGCACGTTTGAGAATGGTGAGCAGATCATTTTACCAGCCTGGATGCAAAAAGTACAGGTAATGTTGCTACTGTGTCCAAAGGATTAGCATTTATAGGTAGCTAAATCCTCTCTCAACTAATAGATAAAGTCAAAACAGGTGTTTTAAAATATTATATTGTTATAATGCCTAAGTAAAATGAAATGATTATTCACTTAGATCATACATTTGTGGTTAATCTGTAAAACTTCAAAGATAGACAAAGAGTTCATAAGTTTCTAAATTTCTCTATTATTTGTACTTGACAAATTTCCACACACTTTATATACATATTAATAAAATGGAAAAAATCCACATACTTGTGCACCATTGAACCATTTATAGAAGATATTATATACAATATTTTAAGATACTGAGTCAATAGTTGTGATAGTATAAAATATGTATTAAGCCTTGACTTCTTTCTGTGTCCAGCACAACCTTTGAAGTAGTTTGGTTTCCAAGATGTTTTTGGAAACATGACAAAATACACCTTATTGTGCCTATACATATATACGTGTATATACTATACGTAACTCTATGTGTTATAAGAAGAGTTTAGAGCAGTAGTTTAAAAGTTAGAGTGCCAAGCTAGTTTGTGACATTTCTAATTTTGAAAAAAAAAAAAGATCTAATGTCCTTGGAGGCCAAGAAATCTCTTCTTCATCAGCATCAAATTTATTTATTTTATTTTAGTAAGCGCTGTGTAAATACCATGTGCCTGGTGCTAGATTAGGTACAATGAAATTGGCAGTTTAGAAAAAATCACACAACTTGTCCTCAAGGAGCTCATATTTCCAGGGGCCTAGTTTTCTGATGTGGCATTTGCACAGGTTTAAGGAGAAGCAGGTATCTCATTTTCTATTCCCTTTTCTTTCTCAGGGTAAGGCAGGTTTTTATTACTGGGAGTGAACTGATTCCCAAACTGTATTAGCAATTATGATGGGGACAATTAACTGATGAAGAATTTATTACCACTTACAGTATCTTAAGAATTAAGTCCATTAAATATTTATTTAATCTCATTGTGTGTAGTGCAGTGGGCTGAAAAGAATGCACAGGAATAATAAAACTCACATCTATTCAGCACTCGGATTGTCCATACCTGCCAGTCTATGAAACACTTCTTGGACATTATAATTTCTAAACTATGACCCAAGTCTGTCAGGCTGCAAAGTCTATTTTCTTTGTCCTACGTTATGCTCTGGTGCTTTGCCCTCAGTGAGGTCATAAATCTAATAGGGGGTGCAAGACTACTACATATAAACTAATAAAAGAATAAATGAAATCTATTCTTATGGTCTTGATTTTAATGCCCAAATAAGCAAACAGCAGCAGCAGCAACAACAACGACAACAGAACCAGGTCACGAAAAGGGGCGGGGGTCTGTATTTAATGGCACAGGAGACCACAGGGGGCATCACCTTTCCGGCAAGGTGCTAGGTTAGAACTCACCCTTCTGAAAAGATGTGACCTTGGACCCTTATGCTCAGTGTCTTCATCTGCAACGGGACAATAATGCCTGCTGCACGGTGAGAATTAAAGCTGGAAGAAAAATGAGCTGCTTGATGTCTGCCCAAGATGGAACTTCCGTATTGTTGAATTGAAGGGTCATCTTCTTTCTAATGTGATTTGACCTCATAGTAGTTTTTGACAAGATGGTTGGTGACTAGTCTTTTGAAATATTTTTGTTCCTTATGTCCTAGTTTTTTTTAGTCTTAAAATATTTTTTTGGATTTTTAAAAGTTTTCTTCTGTTGTAGTGTTGAGCCTTACCTGCTTTTTTAAAAATCATAGTACATATAGTTTCTTTCAGTCCCTCTCCTGAACAATCATGGCATTCACCCCCCCCCCCACCCGACACACACACGCACACCCACTGTGTGAATATATATAAATTCTCACAATTTCCATGAATATACTTCAGACCTTATTTCTTTCTTGCATTCCAGACTGGAATGTGAGACTACCTCTTTAATATGTCCACTTGATGACTATCTCTCCAGCATCCCAAGGGAGATATGTCTCCACCCGAACTCCTTGTGGTACATCTCTGTACCCACTCACCACCCTCCTCCTCTGCTTATAGCTCAATGAATCCCACCACCACGCTCCATGGTGTTCAGGCCACGCACCTAGGCGTGATCGTTCAGACTCCTCACTCCCCTGCCAACTACTCACCAAGAGCTTTTCAATTTCTAAATAAACATTTTTAAAATCAAAACTCTCATTATTGTCCTCCCTCTTTATATCATAGAAAAAAACACTGCCTTTAGAGTATTCAATGTATCTTAATTTTTTTTTCATCAAAATCATTCCAGAGGATTCGGGTTGGGGTGTATTCAAGTGGTTAGAGTGCTTGCCTAGGAAGCGTGAGGCCTCAGGTTCAATCCCCAGCACTCCATGACAGATGAGTGTGTTCATGCATGCCTGTAATTGCCTCACTTGGAAGGCTGAGGCAGGAGAATTGCTGTGAGTTTGAGGCCAGTATGGGCTGTATGTTGAATCTGGAACCAGTTTGGACTACAGAGTAAGACCCCATCTCAAAAAAAAAAAAAAATCTACAAGCAGTCATCGAAAGTTCTTTTTAAAACTAAATATCTACTCTGATTACATATTTTAAGCCTTTTAATGGTTTTCTATTGTTGTTAGAATAGGGATACAAATTTTAATGTCTGCTTAAAAAGCTAAATTACAATCTTGCATGTGAGTACTTGTCTGATTTCAGCTAACATCATCTCCCAATCCCAATCAACCCTACACAGCTAGACAGCCTTGTATACATTCTTGGGACACCCTGAGCCCCTTCCTAAATCAGGTATCTGCCAGCATTTTTTTTTCTGGTCAACTTTCAACCAAACTTCAACTTAAATTTCCTTAGAGAAATCTGCATTTCTCCATGTTAGAATGTGGTATATTCATAATTAGCGCAGAAACACACGGAGAAGCATGTGTAGAATCTGTAATATAGTTACTAATATTTCTCCCTTGCCCTGGACTCTGACTCACGGAGCAGGACCTCCAGTGGTCTCGTCGGCTGACGTCAGTGTATCCCCATTGCTTGCTATAAGACCTTGCACACAATAGTAATAGGTGCTCAGGAAACATCTTGAACTGATTCATATTTAATTTTCAATGGATTTATGTTCAAATAGTAGTGATATCAAAAGAGCAACAGCATTGTGTCTTGTTGGGAATGTATAATTTCAGTTTGAATTAACCATAAAATAACACTGTTGGTGTTAGGCCTACTTGATCAATAGAAACTTATTTCCCATTCTTCAGAGGCTGCAAATGAGATCAGGGCATTCAACAATTTTTATTCTTCATTTGGTGCTTTTTCTCGATAGGGCTTGCAGACTGTCACATTCTTAGTGACTTCAAAAGTAAGGGAGTGAGCAGTGGGACTCATTGTTCCTTGACTTACAAAGTCCTTAGAAGTCACAGTCCTGTCCAATTAAGGGCCCAATTTCCCACCTCCTTTGTTGTTATTTTCCTGCTAAATATCCTATTTCCAGATACAGTGATATTGAGGTTAGGGATCCAGTGTAGATTTTTTTTTCAGATAAAACAATTCACCCCATGATGTCATGTTTTGCAAAACACATATGTCCTAAAACGGAAAAAAAAAAGTATATGGAAAGGATAGCAATAGAATTGGATAAGGCATAATAATGAAATGTTCTAAAATTTAGAAAGAAACATAGATTGGTATGAAGGGCCATCAGAAGTAACTGAAGAGCTTCCTGGGCACTGAACTACGATCAACTCAATTTCATAGGCATCTTAGAGTGGCGGTTATGAACAGAATGGATTACATGGCTTCTGGCCATGATGCTTACCCTCTTGTGAGGTAGAGAAGAAAGAACTTCAGTGTAATCATGGGAAATAATAAATAGAAATCATTCTAGAAAAATTTTACCCACAGGAAGAAAACCTTATGACCACTTGGAAGAAAATAAAAACCTCTTCATGAATATCAAAAACAGCATGACAAGAGCCATGCAGAGGCTGGGACAGGAGGATTTTCAGAGCAGGAGAGAGATTCCAAAGCAAGAGTGTAAGTAAAACAAAATAAAATGGTAATTTGGTTACAAATTCAACACTGACCAGCTCCAAAACAAGTTCTTTCTCTCTCGCACACTGGCTCTGTGGGTTTTCAGTTGTTTATCTACAATTCACCAGTAACAAATCCCACTATATGTCCTTTTCAGGTAGCCATTATTATTATATTTTTTTGCCTTTTCCTAATAATGCTTATTTCCAAAACCTTTCTGCAAATGACTCTGGGCCCCTTGCTTTCAGTTTCACTTTTGTAAGTCCTGATGAGTTGAAATCTCATGTTAGACAAACATGCCTTAAATTAAATACCAACCGTTTCAGTTGCTTACTAATGAAAAGCACAGCACTCCAACCCTGGCCTTCCAACCCTGGATGGTTTCAAATCATCAATAGAAAAATAGACCCTTCAAAATCAAAGACTCGATTAAAAATAGGCAACTGAAAAGAATTGGCAATTCTCAAATGAAAAAGGTCAGGTATCCCTCAAATACATAAAAAGATGTTCAATATCTTTAGCTGTTGCAGAAATGCAAATAAAATCATCATTAAAGTATCATTTTACCCCAGTGAGAATGGCATTTCTTTCCAAAAGAATTAGAAGAGACGTATGACAAAGTTGTATGTATATCCATGTTCATAACACACAATTAACAATAGCTAAAATGTAGAAAATGCTGAAATACCCCTCAACAGACTGATTAAGTACCCCTCAACAAGAAGTGTGGTGTATGTACATAATGAAGAATACTCTTCCATAAGGAAAGGTAGATTTGAGGCTTTTGAAGGTAAATGGACAAAACTTGAGACCATCATGCTTAGCAAAATGAATCAAATGCCGAGGGTGAAATATCACATGGTTTCTCTAAGATAAGAAACCCCAAATAAAGGCATTCTACAAAATCAAGTGGGTGTGACAGTGGGAGTTAAGGATGATGTGGAGAGGTGGGAGGGCCAAAATAAGGCGGAAAGGATTGTAATGTTGGCAAAATATGGATGTGCACAAAATACTCAAATTCCATGTAATCATATCAGTAGAATATGAGTAGATACTTGAATATAAAAAGCTTTAAAAGTTTTCTTGGTTCATGTGTGAAGCCCTGGGTTCAACCCCCTGTACTGAAAAAAAAAATTTTTTTTCTCATCTCTTTTAAAGAGAGGAACAGTTTTATTTATATAGTTTTGTTGTCGCTTTTGTTGCTGTTTATATAAGCTGCTGTTGAAACAAATTTTCTTTGTACATTTCTGTAAATCCTGCCAGAGTAGATAGACATGTATAGGCAAACTAACTATTAAAAAAGAGAAATCTCCCTTTTGTTTCTGTTACTTTGGAAAAAGTATTTCAAAAAAATTCAAGAATAGGAGCAGTTTCCTATGTAAGTGAGAAGGCAGTGAAAATTATCTTTGCTTTGGGAGGTCTAGCTCTTGATTTTTTTTTTTTTTTGGCTTAAAACCAATGTCATTGTGAATTCTGAAGGGCAAATTTGCTACATGATGATCATGGGAGTGTCATAAATTGCATTTTTCCTTCTCCCTGAAGAGGTTATTATGGAACCAGAATTATTTTGAAAATGTCATCAGAGAGGTGGAAAAAATAATCTTCCCCTCTAGGTAGAAGATAATAAAAGACTAAGGCATCTTAGCGGATTTTCAGCTAACAGAGGGCATAACCTGTCTTTCAGTTACAGCAAGAAAGGATGCAGCAAGGTTACATTTCCTGTGAGTGACCCTGCTATTTTATTTTATAGTTATTAAGTCTCTCCTTCATGTCCAGTCTCTTACAGAACATGCAGAAATCCAGTCTTTAAAATGGGTTAAAACTAAGTAAAAAAAAAAAGAAAGAAAGAAAGAAAAAAAGAAAAAGAAAAAGAAATTTCTTCCAAGGAGGTTCTCTGCTGAAAGGAAGAAAAGAATTATACCCAGAAAACATTAAATAACTTATAATACTTTATGGATACTAAAATAGAATGATCGGGCTTGGGAAATATGTTTCCATAGTTTTTTTCTTCATTGATTCTCTTAATTTTGTTGAACATTTCAAGGCATTATGATGAAGAGACTGCCCAAAGTAAAGGGATTTCAAAGCAGAGAAAGCAGACTACCTATGGAAGTAGAGCAGGTTCCTTATGGAAGGCAGGGAAATTTTCCACATCTGAAATAGGGTGGAGGAAGAGATGGAGGAGAACGTGGGTGTAAACTATAGGCAGAAGAGTCTGCTTGATTTAAGAAGAAAATGACAAGTAAATGCAAACTGAGTTCAGTTGCTCATATTGATATGCTCATGTAAGCTCAACTTTACGAAGCAAAGAAATTAGAACATGTTTTGATGATGTACTATACATTGTTCTCTATGAAATGATAGGGGCTGTGATATATGAGTGTAAGGTTCTTGTTGCGTGGGGTACTAGAGGTACAGGAATTTGAAAATGGAAATGAGTTGTTCATAGTCAAAGAAAAACAATGATGAGGACTGAATACTTGAACATGTGGAAGTGAATATATTCAGTACTAAATTTTATTCCCATGGGTAAATAAATATTCTTTTTCTTTCCCTGGATTGGAAGTCTACCTTAGGATTAATTTCTCAGGCTACTTGAAGCTCAGGCCCCAGTAGATGACTGCATTAGCTAATTTCATAGACTTGCCAACTTGTCTAGAATACAGATGTGAACCCGTGTAGTAGAGTCGCCCTGTGCTCTGCGGCACAACCCTTTCTCACAAAGCACAGGTCATTTGGTTGGGTAGAAATGTGTCTGGCCAGTAATCTCAAAATAAAATGCTGTAGACAATGGCACTCTGAAGCATATTTGTTTTACTTAGGACCTATGGACACAGTGGAGGTCGAATAGAGTTGAAAAGGTCAAGTAGCTCTCTGACAGAACTCACTGCTTTTGTTCTTTCAAGTGCTGTCACTAGTCACTGCTCCAGAGCTGCAAAAATAATGAGCATCTGGACTTGGCTTGAACTCTCCATGTTTTACCAAGTGTAGGGCACGTGCTAGGCTACCCAGTTGACTCTAAAGGTATCATTCAAGTTGAACTTGAAATTTCTGACTCTAAGGTAATTCCTAGTACAAAGTTACAGTTCTAAAAGCTGAAGACTATGTGGATACTGATGGGAAAGGCTAAACTAACAAGTCCCAGTTCTGTGCAGTTTCAGATGTTTGGAGAGCCAAATCATGGCCAAGGAACCTCATTTTAACAAGAACCATAGGAGAACAGTGATGCAGAGTGAAAGTCGGATTTCAAAGCAAGAAGTTCTGAGTTCTAGTCTTGGATTTAGTGCTTTGAGTCTTAGTGTCTTGGCCAAGAAACTATCGATTTGAGACTTAAGACTTTACCTTCAGAGTTTAAATTTCCCTCATCAATTCAATCTCCATTCTACACAGAAAGGTAGAAAAAAGAAGACAAAATGAAACAGCCAGAGTGACAGCCAGAGACAAAGACTCTGAGAAAGTGACACAGAGAGCCATTTTTATAACTCAAACATGACAATATCATACCTTACTTAAAAATCAATTGTTTCTCCATGCCACAGAGTAAAGTTTACGTTTCTTGGGTAGACAAGTACATAATGGGTCAATTTTTTATGGAATCAAATTAATAAGTCAATCATAGAGATGACCAGGTATATAGAATTACTAAGATGACATAACATGTTTTGAATATTTGAAATGTGTTTAATGATGTATTAATTATTTCACATTATACATTTAACTGTTTCAAAAAACTTGCAATATTTCTAATCACATTGTCAGGCCTATTGTTTTATGGTAGTTACCTATGTTGTCATTGTTTCCTTTTTTGGTTGAACTTGAAATGTACTAGTACATCACAGAATACAGGCCCAAAAATTCTGATCTAGATAAATCTTAGAGTGATGTGTCTTGTTATATTTCCACAGCACAGAAAGACCTTGCTACTATTAAGAATTTAACTTCAAAGTCATGTCGTAACTTGGTGGGCACTGAGAAACAAATCCTTGTGTTGAAGCAGTTTTAGGGTCAGCAATAAAGGGTAGTAAGTGCATAGAAAACATCGCATGTAGCATGTGGAATGACTCTGCACATGATAGCAGTTTTATAGGTTTATGAAGTTAGAATATTAATATCAGTTTAATAAATTCGCAAAATAAAATTAGGACAAAGAGGACTTTAAAGTAAATTACAGCTAGTCCAAGTAATGGAGTTCTTTGAAGTAGTTCAAAAGACTGAGGAAAACTTATGTGTATCATAGGAGAATTTCTATATACCATATGATTAAGTTTGAAAGAAATAAATAGCAGGAAATGAATTATAGGAATATTCTATATATAATGTGAAGAAACATGTACATTTAGAGATGCAGTGAAATGCACATACAAAACTGCTAATGATGGCTTATTTCTGAAAATATGAATTATGGGTTATTGAGTTGTGGGTTGGGAAAACATGTGATATTTTCTCCAATAACCTTTGTATTATCTGCATTTTCAATGATTCCATGCATTGTTTTTTGTCAAGCAGTCATATGATTCTCAATGATAGGAACACATTTTGAGAATCGTGTTGTTGGTTGATTTCATAATTGAACTTCATAGAGTGTAATTACACAAACTGCCAGGTTCTACACCAGTCACCCAGTTGGCACAACCTCTTGATGCAATCAAGAGACACAATAAACACAAGATGTACAAAACTGCTAGTGGCACAACGCAGCATACTCTTTTACTATATATATTCTGAGTAGTAGAAGTGCATTGCAAAGTAATGACAAAGTTCAACATGTCGTGGCTGGGAATGTTCTTTGATATTCTGAGTTGTAGGTTGTATTAGAATAATGTCTCCTAGGTATAGTAAGCAATTTTTCTGGTACTGGTAATGAGTTTGCTGACGGTGAATGACAGCTACTGTGGTACCTTTCAATCACAATGATGTAGCTGTCTTTTCAGGACAAGATTTTGATTTTTAAAGAATTCTTTTACCTATTTTAATAAATCCTTCCAATTTACAAAATAAAAATAAAACAATAACACTAGTTTGCTATTACAAAGTATTAGATACTTTACATAATTGTATTGTTGTGTATTTGTGCAGCTGGTAGCAGAGTAAATTTGATCATAGTGACATGTCTGCAAACATGTGAATAATGTATACCAACAAGAATTCCTATGTCCTCAGTATTAATAGTAATAGGAAATTTTTAGTCCCATTACAGTCTTATGAGAGCAGCATTGTTTATGTCGTCCCTCATTAATCAAAAACATCAATATGTAGTAAATGAATATAATCTTATTTTGATCGAATGGAAACTATTCTAAGTATGCATGGAAACATATTTCACTGACATTTTTCCCCATTACGTCTTCTGCCTTTTCTTGAAATAGAATACCAATGTTTATGGTTTTTCTTTGTAGTAGCAGGGATTGAACATAGTGCTTTTTGCTCTATGCTATAACTGCGACTGTTTTTTACTGTTTATTTGAGTTCGGGTCTTGGTAAGTGGCAAAGTCTTCCAGGCTGGGTTTGAACTTGTGATTCTCCTACCTAGTCTTCCAGAGTGCTAAGCTTATGGGCATGTACCACCATACCCAGGTATTACTGCTGAAAAAAATTGCAGCAAAGAATATTGACAGTAGAAAGAGCTATCTACTATATTATAGGAAGAATGTCAGGAGGTGCTTACATTCAGCTGCATGCCCATACAAGTCAGGGGTGCAATGTCATATTAATGACTTCAGTGTGGAATACTAAGTCACAAGTCTCTTTTTTTGCATCTTTCTTAAACATATCATTTTTGTCTCAGATTCTCCTAAATGCTTAAAATTTGTGATGTCTGTATTTTTTGGTTTTGGACAATGAAAATAACACAAATTTTTAAAAAATCCTACTCTTCAACTCATTTCACAAGTACTTATGTAAAAGAGTACATGAGAATTATTCATGAATTACTCCGGGCGTTAACTCTTGTGATTCATTTCCTCAATAGTACCTACTTCAATACAATAGAATAAATGATGCTTAAAATTAAATGTTACTATTAAACCTCATCACTTATTATAATACATTGAAAATGTTTGCTAGCTTCTCCTCGAAAGACATCTTCTTGTTGTTTTTATAACTACCACAATTTGCATACAAGTTGATAGTCAATAGACAATTAGATATTCAAACAATGAATGGCTTTGATCGAGGAAGCTGCATGAAAGATACTGGAGGTGAAGATCTTCCAGCACTATACAGTAGAAGCAGGCGTGGATCTCCGCCAACCCTGGGGAATGAATGGAACGTGTAGGAGACTACTGAAAACAAGGTCTTCAAGATCATGGGAATTCATCATCAAGCAAGTGCTTGTTGCTCATGTACTCTTAAGAGAAAAGTATCTTGAGCAGAAGGAAAAGGCAACAGCTGAAATAACGTATGGATATCAGAAATGGGACTAAAAGAAAAATGAGCAGTTTTAGTTGAAGATGAATCAACAAAAATCAGTGTAAATGACATAATCTTAATTAACAAGGTGAAGAAATAAAAAAATTCCATGGGCACAAATTTATTTCCTGCTTATAGGATTTCTTTGTTATCTTGGAAACTAAAATTAGTTCAGATGCTGCAACAAAGTATTGAGTTTGAGTTTCTGTAAAGAGTATATGTTAAATAAAGAACATTAGTAGTGAGAAATAAAAATAATCTATGAAAATGAAAGTAAATCTTTCCTCCTAATCTTTGGTTAAACCAGTTATATCTCTTCGTGGGTTTCAGAGCTTCCCAGCTGCCCAGAAGCGCAGCCCAAAGGTGTGTGGCAAAGAGACTGCAGGCATATTAGATATTGACCTTTTGCAAATATCACTTTTATTCCTCACCAGCTAGAAGTAGTATGGCAAATTTATATCAGCGATTTTCTTGTGTGCTATTACATTAAAAAACTTGTAAACATTGATCTATTGTTATTGAAATCTTCGTCCTTTCCTATGAGAAAGATTATTGATAGATAACTATTATACACGATAAGCAAAACAAAGTTTAAAATTATTTATTCAAAATTCAAAATTACCTATGCCCACGAACAAGTACTTTGGCCTCATTCATTCTTAGCTTACTTGTTAGTCAAATGGATAAAATAATACCTGCCAAATCTAGTTTCATATAATTGCCACAAATGTGAAAAAATAATAAATGTGAAAACGCTTTAAAGCTAGTGTATTATTAAATTAGAAGGTTGTCAATGCTAGCATATACTTTCTCCTTGTGGAATAGACATCATTTTACATACACTATTCTATCAATCCTTATAGGAAATGAGGGACAAAAGGAGAGAGGGCAAGTCCTTGTCACCTTGACAAGATACGTAGGTGCACAAAACGCTAAACTTCATTGTAAGCCTTAAATTTTGCACTTATACATATCAATAAAATGGGGAAAAAAGAAATGAAACAGGAATGTGGATTTCATCTTTCCATTGAAATTGCCAATATTTAAGAATATTTGAATTCTACCCTTGCACTGACTGAGTATGAAAATCCAAAATTACCAGCCAACATTCTGCTTTGTGAGCTCAATTTCCAACTGCCATCAGGCCTGCAACTTCCACAAAGGTCACTTGGCACAATCCACAATGCATATGTAGAACAGTCCTCACGAATCTAGCTGACAATGATGTTGTGGTTGGTGGTGGTGGTGTTGGTAAGCAAGGTAGACATAATTAGTTTTTCTTATATTTGACTAAAACATAGCACATTTAAAAGCCTTTGTTATAACTAGTGTGTCATTTATACACTTGAATTATACAAGTTCCATTGAAGTTACTAAGTTTAGAAACCGATGAAATAATAGTACTTTTATAATAAACTTGTCAGAGGCTTCATAACACCTAAAGTATTTATTGTGGCTATTTAGGAGACAAGTGGCATAATATAACACTTTATGGGTACATTTACATCTTCATTTTAAAAAAGTCAAAGGGATATTAAGTATTCACTTTAAATTGTTCTAATCTAAAATTTAGACATATACAACCTTAATGCTCAAAGTACTACATTGACTTGTTATCTATTTCAACACATTTATTGAGAAAATAGGGCACTGAAGATCAAAAATTATTGAATAATGTCTTTGATATTACCCAACAAATTTAGTGGTTAAAAAAAAGTTTATCCCAAACTTCTAAACTTCTGTCTTTCACGATGACATCTAAGATATAAGAATATCCTTAGGTTTCCTTCATCTCTGACCACTTCGTACGTTAACCCATCCTTTCTCTTTCCATCTATTCCTGGACTCATTTGTAACTTTCATTTCTGAGATCAAGGATTCCAAGGTCATCTCCATGACTCCAAGGCGCTCTAATTCTGAGGACCTCTCCACAAATCACTTCCCTTTATATAGATTCTGAAAAATAGTTTTACGTAACTGTTTAAAAGACTTGGAAAATAAAATCCAAAGGTAAATCGTGTAAGGTCAGGCAGCAGCTTGTGATATGAGAAACCAGAGATAGGGGCTACAGAGTGTTTGATAACTAATCCCATTTTTAATTTAATATTTAAGGGTAGGCTGGCTTTTATTTATTGATCTTAAGTATCGGCCATTGTGCTTACCTAAGCACTGAAGTTATCTCATTTAATCTCACTGGCAAATGAATAAATCCCGGTTAAGTCACTTTCCAAAGTCATGGAGCCAGCAAACAGCTGTACTGAGTCTGAACCCAAATGTAAGCTCAGTAGATCGCTCCAGTAACATTATTCCTCCAATTAATACTTCAAATTTATAAGTACAAATATTAAAATTTAATTAATTTTAAGGAAGACATTTTACAGCACAAGATTATTTTAGATGGCCACATAGTCACTACCCCTTGGTTCGCCGGGCAGCATGAATATTCCTGTCAGAGATTGGAAATCTATGTTTTAATCCATTATTATTTATTGGCTCTGTTAGCTTAAGTAAATCACTCTCAGCCTTAGATTACTTACTGTTAATAGTGGAATAATGATATTGATACAGTGGAGCTTATGATTCTGTGAAACTGACCTGAGAACAAGGAATTTGAAGGGTTAGGGACGGCTGAGACTTGGCAGACTCTAGTCTTTTTGAGAAAAGCTCTAGATATTTTGCTAGGAATAATACACATTAAGGAAGAAGATACGGTTTTCTGGTGTACAACTGTGAGTTAGATAATTATAAAAGCACACTGAAGATGGTGTACAAGTGGATACAAATGATGTAGGATTATCCAAAATTGAAAAATATAACTGAAGCTCTTGGAGTAAATCCTGTCTACCAGATTTCTAATTTAAAAAGAAACAGATTTAGTAAGAAGAATAAGAGTGTTTATTTTGGTTGTTGTTGTTTTCTATGGATCAATTTTTGTGTGATTTTGAGTAGTGGAAAGTCACAGCCTCGCTGAGCGGGAGGCTTCAGATAAAAAGATATCAGACATCTACCTTATGGCTTTTAGAGCACTCCTAGGAATTTTCAAATTGCTTATATGCCATTTTTAAAACAGGAGATTATGCATAAGTGAAGAGATTATTTTTACAATTTTGATCATATTACTGTGGGCTTTCAGTTAATATTCCTAGAGTGGTGTTTTGATGAATTACATCAAGTCTCCCCTCAATGTTTACATCATGTTCATTACTACAGGCTGTTTCTAGTAAATTAAATGCCTAAATATGTCTAATACCTTAGAAACCACATGGGTAAAGACATCCAGAAATTATCAGATTGGATCACAGAGCATAAAATCCAAATGCTATAGATGCATGTCCAGCTAAGTCTAGAATCAAACTAGCCTCCAGACTTACAGTGGAGCTGCTTTATTTCATATTTGTAGCTAATAGTTGTACCATTTAATCTAAAAGTGGGGGAAAGAAAGGTAGAGTTGGAGAAGACAACTTTGGTAAGATTTAAAAAATGTTACTTTTAATATAGTGGACCTTACTAACTCTGTTTTGATACATTTTATCTGTGATAATGCTATGAATCTAGATTGCAGAAATTTCCAGTGTGACTGTAGAATGGGCCAGTACATAACCTACAAATTTCCTTCTTTAAAATTTAAGTAGATTCAGGATCAATCAAAAAGTCAGAAATGATTGTTTAAACTAAAAGCATCAGGTTAAATATTGGACACTAACCTAAGACCTACATAGGAATAGTTTTGCTAAATCTATAGAACAGGTATATGCAAAGTATTTTTTTTTGCAGCTACATTTTGAATAATTAAATTGAGACACAGAAAAGTTAAGTGAAAATTCTAAACTCATGCATTTAATAAGTGGCTAAGCCGGGATACAAGTTCAGGAAGCTTGATTCTTAGTTGTAATTGTTTATGCAGAAGTTAAGCTCATTAGTTCTTATTACCAGATCTGAAGCAACAGAGAGCATCTCCAGGAATTGTTATAGTGATAATTATTGCAAAATTCTCAGGACACAAAGGGATTTTAGCTAAGCAGAAGAAGAAAATTCAGCTTTCACGAAGCTTCAAATCACTTTATTTTAACTGACAGCTTCCTCTAAAAAAAAGTAGAATATAGTATTTTTGAGTTGAATAGCTAAGAATGCGTCTCATAAAACTTTGTCTGATTTTGGAAACAGAAGATATCTTTCATTTTTCATTACTTTCATTTTATCACTTTTCTTCAGAACCACTTGGAGCTCAGAATCATTGTATATCATTTGATTATCCGAAGGTGAAATTTTGGAAGTATATGAAATTAGTATGTTAATCTACTAGTATGTGAAAATGTGTCTTTTGAAGATTATATACTCTTGATAAGTAAAGGCTCTTAGGGATATACTTTCAAGTTAAGAAAATGTCAAATACTCATGAGTTAGGGCATAAAAATAAACATTAAAATCTCAATGTGAGTGGTGAGATATTTTCATTTTGCATATCTTCTCCCTTTCCTTACTAGTCTCTACCTTATGACAAAATTACTATTTCTTTAATATGGGAACACAAATTATAGAGGACTCTATCTGTATGTGGGCTGGTCTGTTTACACATATCTTCTATAGAAAAATAGTACATGCATATATATCTCTTTTAAAGTTTGCAGTTTTGCATCAAAATTTTTAGTAAAAACCAGGCCCAAACTCATTAATTTATTTGTTCCCTCACATTGTATTTAGAACCTACTATTATTACCCACTTTGCCATATTCAAGATCAATCAGGAACAGGACCATCACAAAGAATAAATCCTATTAGCATTTTATTTGAACTTTTCTTTTAAAATGTGAAGTTATTGGTTTATAAATAAGAGCTTCAAAATCCATTTATTCTGGTCCACTACTGTTTGAATCCATCATTTTAACAGGGAGGCAGAAGTAATGAGTGACATTTAAGATGACTTTCCAATACAGCTGAAGATATAAAATACATTCTGTGTCTGACCTGAGCTGTTAATCTGTGTCATGGATCTATTGATCACTGAGTGGAACAGAGAGGTATTAGCAAATATCACAAAAATGGCACCACGTCAAGAGAAAGAAAATAGAAACTGCAGTGATCACTTCAGAATAATAAAGGTAATAATGTCGACATCACCACATCACCCATGCTTATTTGAGTAAATGTGTCTATGACTTTGATTGATTGATTGATTGATTGATTGAGACAGGTTCTTGCTCTATGGTCCAGCCTGGCCCTGAACTCACTATGTAACCCATACTAGCCTTGGACTCTAGGCAATTCTTTTGTCTCAGCATTCTGAGTGCGGGATTACAGGCATACACCACCATGTCTCTCTTTTTGAAATGCTGAGAATTCAAACTCAAGGCAAGTGTTTAAGCCTTGGTGCCGTTCCTCCAGCCCTTCAAACTGTATTGTGTGCTTAATTTTTCTGTTCATAACAAAGTTCTGAGACACAGGGAAGATTTTAGTTTAATTTATAGTCCTAGTAAGAAAGAAAGAAGTGGCTTTTTTTCATCTATTTTTCCATTTCTATACTGTTACACCAACCTGTTTACCACAATATCCAGGTGACTTCATTTTTTAACAAAATATTTTGATATTGTGAATTTTCATATTCAAATGACTCCTGCATAAAGATTCATCTCTTCTTTGTCACAGAAATCTTAGAAATCTTTCTAAGCCACTTGAACTTTTTCTAATTCATGAGCCAGTGCCCAATCACTGTGTATTAACTTAACAATTGTTTAGATGCTACTTTGTGACATTTCTTGAATCCTTTTGTTGACCTTTCTGAAGTAAGGTGAAGGATTTTTCTTTAAATATGTCTTTTTGACTTGTATATTGACTTCTCATCCCTATAATCAACTTACTAGTTTTATTTTTCCATAAGATAAGAAGTTAAAATTTGATAATTCAAGAACTAGGTCCTCTGGTAAATCCAACAGTCAATGGGTTTATCCTGGCCTAATATGCCTTTAAATTAAGCTTAATATGCATAGAATTGAATTTTCACTTCATAACACACCTTCTTTAATCATGTGTGGTTCTTATTTATCTAGCTTGTGTTTCATTGGTTATTGTAAATAATGTTCAACATGCACACACTGTCTATTTAGACTACATGGCAAAATTTTGATGATAATCTGAATCTAATAGTTTATCCTTTCCTTTCTCACCAAATATAATTGTCTTTCTGCATATTTTGTGTTCAGTATCTCTTTGCATTCTTTTTGCTGGGATTTTATTGTGTATAAATATGTTCATTAAAAGCAGATTTTGTAGCTTTAAACTTTATAGAAAACAACAGTCCAATTTTAGCCTATTATTGCTTTTTTGAATTTTACATATTCTTATAGTTGACTTGATTTGGTCTCTTGGATTTGAAAACATGGAATATAATGGCCAACTTAGAACAATTTGGAGTGAGGAGTTCACATGAAGATGCATGCTCTGTCTCACCTTAATGAATGCCAACGTCTTTAACCAGCTACTTGTACTTTTAGGGACTGTGCTATCTGGACTGTGTCCTGGTAGCCTACTTCATTGGCTTACTACCCTTACTATGGAATAAGAAATTTTTGTGTCCTCTCTTAGACTGGTTGATTAGTTGTTAGCTTAATGTAAAAATCTAGTAATTACAGAAAGAACAGAGCCTCTACTCCTTAAAACCCTGTTTTAAAATTAAAATGATAATTTAAAAAATAGCTGACCCGTGAGAACAAAGTTATTGCTGCTCAGTGCTGGGAGGTGCTCAAGCGTGCATAAGAAGGACTGACAATAAATATTTCTCAACACTTGCCTTGGGTGTTTCTGAATGTGACCTTTAAAATGTAGCAGTAACTATTTACCAAGAGACATAGACGGATTGTTCTCTGAAATAACATATTTCTTGTTTAGTGCTTTAAATTTGTTTAACCCATCTACTACGTTTTACTTTGGGTATTTCTGGATTAAAGGAAACTATTGTGAGACTCCATGTTTATAGAATAAAAATATGTTGAAAAATTGAGATGTTTATTCAGATAATTTAGGCAAGCAACCACAATACAGGGGGAAAATGTCCCTGGTAAAAATTAATCTTTCGACATTCCTTATTAAATGCTCTTCATCTTTCACAATTATTTTTCTCATATATTGGAATAGCTTTGAATGGTCACTAAAGTTAGTTCTCTGAATCTATGTGTTCTATGCCTGCAGATTTAAACACATACAGATATTCAGGAAAAAGAGAATTGTGCATCTGTATTGAGTATGTATAGACTTTTTTCTTGGTTTTATTTCTAACAAATAATAAAAGAGTAGCAACTAGTTTCAAAGCACTCACAGTGTATGAGGTATTATAGTAAATCAGGGAGAATTTAAGGTGTACAGATGGATATGTGGAAACCACATGCAGATAGTACGTTATTTTATATAAGAAACACAAGGAACTGTTTGAGGATTTTCCAAACAGAATTCTTTTAGTTTCATTTAACTCATCTGTCATGAACACCGAGGGCAAAGTGCTTATGGCAGGCATTGTCATTGGAGCTGGCACCATAATAGCTAACTTTTTGGAAAAGGTTTGTCCATTTTTTAACAATGTGTTTAAATCCAAAGTGGAAAAAGAAATAGCTGTAGGATCAATAAGTAAAAAACAAAAATGTATTCTCCTTCCAGATTGTGTGTGTGTGTGTCTGTGTGTGTGTGTGTGTGTGTGTGTGTGTTTAATGAATCCTAGATCCTAGCAAGTACAGAGCTAAAGGCTGATCTTATATCCAATAAAGAAAATGAAATAAAATAAAATGAAAAAGAAATAAACATGAATTTAAAGTAGCTACACAGAAATAACGCCCAGGTACAATAATCAGACAGGCAGCCGAACAGAATGCTCTGTTAGCTCATTGGGAAGATAGAGCTGCGTGAACGCACGCGGAACCTACAGGGAAATGTAGCACATGGCACCCTAAGGAATAGAGACTTAAATAACTCCAAACCAGGACCGCGCGGGCTGAGGAGAAGACACTAAAGTGAACATCTGTAGCTTCAAGCTTTAACAAGTCTGAGAAAGGATACGCTGACAGCATATTCACTTCTCAAAAGTGAGAAATGGAGCGCATATGGCTCCGAAAGCCAAAACATGTAGAGCATTCCAGAGAATTCAAAGAAGGCAGTGGGTTAAGTTTTTGCGATTCTTTAAAATATTTTTAATACAGAAAAGAGTCTGCCTTTATTTTCTTTTTCAGTTAATCAAGCCAGATGCAGGATGGGAAGTTGTGGATGGCTACGGATTTTACTTCAACGTGAATAACATAGCATCAGCGTGCACTGACCCTAAATTTAAATTTCAAAAGATGTGTTCCATGAAAGCCACACTAAAATGTAATTCTGGGGAGAATCTTTAGATGTTTAAAATATCCTTTCATCTGGGCTTTCTATAAATATTTCAATAAGGTGTAGCACATTAGTATCCAATGTTTCTTTGTAACCATGATAAAAATTCAACCGAACCAAAACAAAGACAGATAAAAGAATATTTTTAACATGTTAATGTATTTTTGGAGTCATGTAATTAGATGTGGAGAAAATATTATTGTTGAAAAAACAGTTATATTTCAAATAAAATATTTATAGGATGTGGTTAACTATAAAGGTACATGATCAAACTAGATGAAGTAGCCCTAATAAATTAAGAATAAAAATTAATAAAAATTAAGTAGTAATCCTAAACTCTAATGGCCATTTGGCAGCTGTAACAATGGCATTCAAAGGCAGCTTGGTTTAAACTAAAAAAAAATGGATACAAGAAATAATGTACAGCCAATAAGAGCTGCAAATAAATACAGTGGAGTTGTAGTTTTCTGAACATTGCAGGAAAAAGAAATTATTATTACCTTTCCTAATTTGCTCCAAAAGAGAAAGTCATCACAAAACATAAAAATGTTAATTTTATATTTTTGGAGGCACTGGATTTTAGACTTTTCAAATCTTTCTTTTATTCTGTTCCCAAATAAGCCAGTTAATTCTAAAAAACTTAGTAAAAGAAAAAATATACGAGAATTTACCATGGTTTGTTTGATATACTCAGCTTAGTACAATATAATATTTTTAAAATTTACAGAGCATTTTTGCTGTATCTATCTGTAATTCATTTTCAAAAAATATATAAAGTTATGTAGTATTGAAATTATTGTTTATATTATAGCATGTAGGAGATATAAGCTTTGAGAAGTGGAGAGATGTCAGACCAGCAGTCGAGGAGCTCAGACTTTAGAAATGGTGTGGTGGAGACGCATTCTTCTTGACCCATCTTTAGTCAGGCCCCTTGGAACCCTCTGTCCACTAGGCTTGCCCATGGCTGCCATCATTCTGTTGTAGCCAGAATCGTGTCATGTCAGTACAGTGAGAATCTTCTCTCCTCCTTTTCCTCTTACTTCTGTCTATTGACATGCACCTTGCTCCTAGGCTGTAAATTCTTGCTTGTCTATGATGCATTCAAAACTAAGCCTGGTTCTATAAGAAAATCGTGTTTTTTCTACTGCAAATAGCTTCTGAATGAATGCTTTTAACATTTTATTGCCTAATTCCACTTTTCCTAACAGTAGTGAGAGTCCCACATTTTCGTTATGCCTCATATAATCCAGACTTGGAGCTGAAAAAAGTCAGCAACTCAAAAAGTCAGCGAATATAGACAACAAGCCCCTCAATATGCCTAATTATTGTGGTCAAATAACCACCAAATGTCATCCTAGAAAGAAACAAGTTTTACATCTTATACAAAAACTAACAACATTAATAATAGAGCTAAACATAGATTATAGAAATGCAATGCTTTAAAAAACTTAATGGAGATATTTTCAGGACATAGATGTGAAAAAAGGTTCTTCGATATGTGCTGAAATAATGATTTATAAAAGAAAAATTATATAAATTGGGTTTCATCAAAATATTAAAAACTTTGTTCCATGCAAAACTCAATGAAGAGGACAATTGACTGAGAAAAATATGTGTAAAATGAATATTGAGTGAAAGATCGAGATCTAGAATATCTAGGAAATTCTTAAAAATTCAATGGTTAATAAAGCAAATAATTCAACTGGAAAATGTGCAATAAAGCACTTTAAAAATGTCTTCACCCAACAAGACCTGTAGATAACACACAATCATATGATAGATATTTTAAGTCATTAGTCATAATTATAAAAGCACAAATGTCAACATGGAGATATGACTGCACTCTACAAAGTGACATTAAGAACAGCCATCATAGCCAGTGCTGCTGAGAATGCAAAGAAACTGGATACCTTATGCAAAGCTGGTGGTGATGTAAAATGGCATGGCCACAGCCAGACATGACATGAATATCTAAAAGCTTAATGTGCAACCTTTCTGTGATGTACTAGTTGCACTCCTGAATATATTCCCTATGGAAATGAAGATTTACATTCATAGAAAACATGAATCTAAATGCTTTCATCAGCTCAATTTACAATGCCCCAAAACTGGAGGCCCTTAAGATGTCCTCCAATGTGAATCATTAAGTAAATCAGGGAACTTCAAAGTTTAAAATATTAATGATATTCTACAATAGAAAGACCAAAACTATAAACACACACCGCCACCTGGATGAATTTTTTGAGAATGATGCTGACTCAAATCCTAAGTAGATTTTTTTAGAACATTGAGATATAAATTATACAAATGAACCACTAAATAATGTGTCTATGGGGCTTAGAACTGGGTGGAGCTAAGACAATGTGGTTATAAAAGGCCAATATGAGACATTCCTATGAAGACAGAACATCCTTTACCTGCATTTTATTAGGAACCTTCTGGCTGTAATATTGTCTCATAGTTTCTCAATTGATGATTATTGAGAGAAACTATGTAAAGACAACACGGCAATTGTGATGGTTTATTTCATGTGATGACTTGACCAGAGTAAGGGATACACAGACAGCTGGTAAAGCACTCTTCCTGAGCCTGAGAGTGTGAAGCTATGGAAGGGAAAGATTAGCATGAGCATTGATAGACTGAGTGAAGTAGACCAGCTGTCACCATCACCGTGGGCATCATCTAACCTTCTGAGGGGACAATAGAAAAAGAAATATGGAAACAAGGGCCAATCGGTTTTCTTCTTGAGCTAAAACATTGGAAATCCTAGTTGTCACGTCTTCAGAGTCAAACTGCACTACGTGCTCTCCTGCCCCTCCAGAATGCAAACAACATAGTATGGAATTTCCTGGTCTCCATAATCAGGTGAATTGTCATAATAAATCTCTTTTTGTCTTCCTCTGTTTCTCTGAACCATCCCTGTGTCTCTGTATCCCTGCACCCTCATATTATCTGACTACCTGTCTATCTATACCATCTAGGTCAGTCAGCGTTGGCATTGCTTAGGCAAAATACCTGATGATGTAACATATTTAAAGAAGGAAATAGTGTATGCGACTCATGGTTGCAGAAGTTTCAGGCCATGGTTGTTGGTTTCAAACAAAAACACAATGACAAAATGGCTTGGAAAAAGGTATGAGAGAAGATAATCAGATTGCACTAGATAAATATGCAAAAGGTAGAAATATTAGAAAAGACAGAGACAGGCACATATTATCAAAGAATAAAATAAAACTTCCTTAGTATGGTGAAGACATCTGCCCAGAGTAAAAATGATATGCTGTCACTGATTTTAATCAGCAGAAAAACACTTTGGGATAAATTATAAACTAAAACACAGTTTCAATGTCTCCCCTCTCACACCTTCCAACTTTCCTCATCTCGTCAGAATGTAGGGCCCTGGAATTATAACTTTCTAGCCTGCTTCTTGGTCTTCTTCTTTCCTTAGCACTCATCTGGCTACCAAAACAGAAGGATGCTTTATTTTCACCTCTTACTATTCAGCATTTTCTTTGCTGAATTCTCATTGCTCTCTATTCATACTGCCCTTGGAACCCGAGAACACACCTTGTGCTGTCCATTCTTTTCTACTTTCATCACCAGCTGTGTCCTGAACTCATGTAACTAATTTGATCAGAAAAAAAAGTCTAATGGTAGCAATGGTAGCTTCTCATTGACTCCACAATAATATCTGAGATCCCCTACACGGCTGTTTATACACTTTATGACCTAACCCATATCTTATGCTCCCCATCTCAATACAATCTCTGATCCTGTCAAAAGACATTCCTGACTTTAACTGCGCTGACCTACACACTTCTGCAATCCTAAGACTCTCCCTTTCTACAGCACTTATCAAAATTGTACTCATCTGCAAGCTTGGAAGAAAACATTTTCTTTCTTTGCTGTCCTTTTAATACCTCATTTACAGTAACAATAATAATAACACTACCTTCCACTTTTATCTGTACCAATTACATCTCGTCAAATATATGTTAGCTGTATTATTTCATTTTAATTATATTTAATATTCATGCATGTCTAACTTGTACTTACATTGGGTTTTTATAAAAACATTGTAAAATATGGGCAGAGACTATACTACTATGGTAATCTTTGAATTTTATGTGTGCTTCCTCTGTCAAACATAGGCAGAATATTTGGTGTTGGACACACCATAGATTTTTTAGTAAATAAATAAATACATGCATGTAATATTACTGTATTAATATACTCTAGTATAATATTTTAATGAGTGCTCAATAAAAGGTGTGGAGCAATGTAGCTTTCTGTGAAATATTATTGTTAATGCTTAAGTGAAAAAATTGACCTATGAGTTTATAAGTATTCCTATCATATTTTTGAAATTCAAATAACCAAGGCACAGAACATGGATGAAAAGAAAAATAACCAAACATCTGCAAAAGAAATAGAAAATAATGGGGCTTAAGTAAGGATAACTTGTAATCTGAAAATGGAAGAACCAACTGTGAAAGAGTGGGCAATGGAATATTGTATTAAAATATATGAGTAAATAAAATACAAAGTGAAATATTTTTATTTTAGAAACAGGCAGGTTTTTGGTTTTTTACATGAAAGACAGACTAGTGAATATTACTGTTCAGCAGTATATTAAAAAAAACTTAGGGCCTAGTTGTGTGAAGTACATAGTAGGTCTGGAGAAATAAAAAAAGGAAATATATATTCAGAAATTTTGTGAGTATATCTGTTGACTCTCTCACATTGTATGAATTATATTCAATGTAGAGGTATGGAGAATTTCCAGTGTGATTGTTCTAGATAATAATATTTTTATATTTTCCATAATAGTTTGCCATGCCAGTAACATGCAGCAATATAACAAGTGAAATCCTTGTCAAGGCATATTTTTAAAATAAAATCTCATTGAGTTATGATTATTAGCTATATTATTGGTTAATTAGCTATAATAGTTAGCTAACATATTTACTACCATTAATTTATCAGAACCTGTAATTGCCAGTAAAAAAACTATACTCCCATTATCATGTTTCAAAGAAACTGTCAGCCTTAATTCTGTAAATTCAGAAAAATATCTCTGGCTAAGTAGGATGGTCTTTCCTATTAGAAAATTTTAATTTGAAGACAAACTGATATTTGAATAATTGAGAATGTGTCTTTATCTATAATATTGACTACATTGAAAAACTTTTAAAAGAATTTTTGAAATGCAAACAGCAATTATTAATCTTTAGATTATTCCCTCTTTCCAATCCAAAAATTTTAGAGGAAATTGCTTCTTATCTCTAATCAGTCATATGTTTAATCAAAACCCTTCTTGAAACATTTCAATGAATCTGACACACTAAAAACTTCTAGGCAGAAAAATGAAAATGTTACTCACCATGACTAACTTCTAATGCAAATAAACCCAAATGTCAAAACAATGCAGAAGTTGCAACTGCAAGCCGAGAAAAAGATTTACAGTTCTTCCCAGTCCCCCATTTATTTTATAGCTGCCATATGAGATTTTATTTCTGGATGAAAGCTGCATTGATAAAGAGGTTTAATTGTCTGTCAGTATGCCTTATGGTGAAGTTGCTTCATTTACTTCAAGTCTGAATCTCATTACCAGTTCAATTCTCCAGGCTCTCCTCCATCTTAAGGCAGCGCTTAATTAGTGTAGCAGCAGTGATGAAGGCACATGCAGCAGGCTGTCTCTTCCCCCTCATCTCCAGACGAATCAAATAGACTATTGATTTGCCATCTACAGATAGATCAGGCGCCACTCAATCACGATATTAGCTGTCCATTAGCTTGAATCTCGGCATTCATGAGCTGTCAACACTATCAAGGCCATCCAATCAACTCATCAACAGCCAGGCAGCACCTTCAATTGGAGCGCTCTTTGAAAAACCATGCCTAAAGTCTCTGTTATTTTCTTTCTCCTGAAGAGTTCCTATTCCTATCATCATTTTTTTCTTATTTAGCATTTGAATAGAGCCTACATTTCCTAATGACTATCCTTGGAAAGGGGTGTTTGCTTTGAAAGGTGGCTTGTGTTATCTGCCGACAAGCCATAATTTTACTCAAAATTAATTCTACCCCTTTTCCACATCTGTAATATTTTGAAAATAATCTGACACTATAAACAGTTAGAACTTGTCAAAGCAAACAGATACTTCTAATTTTAGAAAAAAATCTTTATTAATTTCAACTGGAGTTTTAAGAGATGGTTGTTATATTAAACAGCAAAGAGGGGCTGGAAGAATGGCTTGGCCGTTAAAGCGTTTGCCTAAAAAGCGCTAAGTCAAGAGCTAAGTATCCGGGTTTGATTTCCCCAGTACCGTGTAAACTGGGCGTACCTGTAATCCGAACACTGGTGAGGCTGAGTCCAAGGCCAGCAGTATGGGCTACAGAGTGAGACACTACCTCAAATAAAATAAAATACAAAAAAGTAAAGAGAACACAAATTTATTTCACTCTCAAACACACACACACACACACACACACACACACACACACACACACCCCTCAAAATTGTGCAACAGTCTAGACCAAGTGGGAGGAGAAAAAGCTTAACTGTGATTTCTTTTAATTGCATATCAACTTGGAAAGGTGCACACTCAGCAACACCTTCAACAGGAAAAAAAAAAAAAAAAAAAAAAAGGCTACCCAAAGGCTTCTTCCAAGAATGGAAAGCCTGAATTTCTGCATGTAACTTTAGAGAATGAAGATAGTCACTGTGCAACGAAAATCATGCCTCCAGGCGGGAGTGCCTTCATTTCTCCCTGTGAAGAGCTCTGCAAGTGCCACGTGCCCTGTGGATTTTTATATTTCTCCGATTAGGAACAAAGGTGATTTCTTCAATGCTTCCCTCACTCTTTCTTTAATAGGGGAGTCATAAGACAATCATGATTCTAGCTACACATCCGTTCAAAAAATTGTTTGTTGCAAATATATAATGGGGCAACTACTGTGATGGCACCCCCCCCCAAAAAAAAAAAAACATGGGTAAAAGTTGGCACAAGTCTTTGTCTTAAGAAGTATACAGGCTAGTGAAGAAAGTAACACGTTGTTACAACACAGTTCTTTTGTTGTTGTTGTGGTTGTCATTCTTGTCAGAAAAAAAAGAAAAGAAAAAGAAAAAGAAAAGTAGCTATGTGAGAAGTTACACACCTGTAATTCCAACACATTGGCAGGCTAACACACAAGGATAACAACTTTGAATCTAGCCTGGGTAACTTAGCAAGTCTCAAAAAAAGGATGTGTGATTTATTTGGAATCAGTTAAAAAATTGGAGAGCCATAAGTCTGACACGGTTATAGCACATTGTGTTCACATTGTGTTATGCACCTGCATAAGTAAGGCACAGCCACAGTTTAAGAGAAGGAATAACAGTCAAGTCTAATCAATGTAAACACTTAGTAGGAACTTAATCTATTATCCCACATTAACTGATCAATTATTTTCTGTCTTGATTCTTAAAACACTTATAAAAGTGATTCTCTGGTGATCCTTGGACAGAGCCCAGATTGCTTGTGATTTGGTTTATAAATGGCTACATGCTTGAAAACTATTTTTTTAAAATTTGATGTTGCTAAGTTTTTTAAGGTATTATCAATATTAATATTATTATTGCACTTCTAGGAATGAATTCAGGGATTGATACCCCACCGTTTTAAAGACTGAAACATGGTTGTTCAGGCTAACTTTGAATTTTTGATCTTCATGCCCAGTTTCCTAAGTAGCTGAAATTACAGGCACACATCACCCTGCCCAACTCTATGTGTGTCTTTTAATTAACACAGCTTGAAATCTGTCAGCATTCAATGACAAATTCTAAAAGCATGATTACATTTAAAATCACAACTGTCGGGGCTGGAGGAATGGCTCAGCAGTTGAAGCGCTTGCCTAGCAAGCACTAAGTGCCCTCCTTCGATTCCCCAGCACCACATAAATTGGGTGTGGTGGCCCACTCCTGTAATCCCAGCACTCGGGAGGCTGAGACAGGAGGATTGTTGTGAGTCCAAGGCCAGCCTGGACCACAGAGTGAAACCCTGTCTCAAAATAATAAATAAATAAATAAATAAATAAATAAATAAATAAATAAAATCACAATTACCAAAGGTTACATACCAGTATTCCAATTTTATAACTGAGGAAATAGGGGCCAAAAATTTCAGTAACTACCTATATCCACATTACACTGTTGATAGACGGTAAAAGTGGTTTTGAAACCAGATTCACTTGAATCCAAAACAGCCAAGTTCTCGCCTCTTGCCTGCTGCACAGAAGATAGAGACTGTAGTAAAATGCCATGCAATGTGCTACTCAAACAAGGTAGACACATCGCATTGAGAGGGGAAGGGACTGACCAGGCAGATTGCTAAGGAAATAGATATAAATTGAAATTGTCCTTCATAAAGCAGAATGTGGATGCTGTAGCTAGAAGGGACAATTTCTTTACCTCTTATGTGGATTTTAAAATGCAGGAGGCAGAAAACGGACTTCTTAAATGAAACTGACATTCTGATGAAGAAAACAATGTAGGTTTATAGACGCCAGCTACATCCTGTGTAAAGGCCTGGTGACAAGAGAGATGTTTCAGTGGGAGACCCATTCCTGGGACTCAGGGTGGCTGGAAGCAAGTGATTGGTAGACTGGAAAAAAAAATTGTGGTTGTAGAGCATGTAGGCAGAGCCAGGTCACAAGGACACTTACGAACCTGGTGTAACTCTTTTCAAAAGCTGGAGGAAAGAAAGACATTTTGCAGAGCTTTAAATTGAAAGAGAAGATTATCCTTGGACTTTTGGAAGATCATTTCAGCAGTGGAGCAGTGCTCCATAGAAATACACTGAATAAAACTTTAAAAAAGTAATTATACTTCATCATGAACTTGAGAGCATAAGAAACATTAAGATATAATCTTTATCATTAGGATTTGGTTCTTCATCCAAAATCCAAAGGAAAGATTCTTTAGTTGCATAGACTCTCTAACACACCGAAATAGAAACAATTAAAAAGAGATTTTTCAACTGAAGCAAAATAACAAAGACTTTTTTAACAACAACAAAAAAAAAAAATAAAGAAGATTTTTTTCTTTCTAGTTTTTGCTATAGAACAAAACTTGACATCCAAACATGCAAATTCTGAAAAAAATAAATTACACTGTCCACAAAATTTCCACAAAAACCCAAGAGCCACCAATGGTCATAGCAAAGTTCAAGGCACATTTTTAAACTTGATATATCAACCGTTGCCACAAGTATCCTTCAGTCAGAAAAACTTGTCACCATTCGCTTCTATCCACACATCCAAGGAAGAGGAGAATTAATACCACAGATGTTCGCAATTTGTCTTTCTTTGAGATTAAAGAACTGGAAAACAATAAGTTTTCTTTTCTTAAGGTGGAACACTTTGTGCAAACCAATTTGTTACTCTGTTAATAAATTTTAAACATTTTACTTCTGAAATTATTTAAGCTTTTCATTCTTATTTATCTTTCCTTTCCTTTTTTTAGATAGGATATTACCATGTTACTATCTTGTTCAGACTTCTCTAATGGGCTCAAGAAATCCTCCCACCACAGCCCAAAAAGCTCAGACTCTACTCCTGTACCACCAGACCTAATTCCCTTAATTTCTCTGTCATTTTACTACATAAATAAAATCATGGTGGTACATATATTGGAAGTGAAAATAATCATTGATAGGTATTACTAAAGAAGTGTTAATTACTTTCAGTAACTATTGCCCAGTAATGGAATTTTACTTTCTCTCCTTTTAATCTCAGAACTCCAGGGAAAGCCTTCATAGCAATTATTAGTATTACGACACAGTTTAAATCTGTACAAAAGCAACTTCTAAGCATATTTTTAGATTTAAACCACGATGTTGAGCACTTGAAATCAGCTGAAATTGACCATCCTCTTTCTCATGCATTTTAGAACCGAAGCATCATAAGCCTACAAACAGTGAGTGCACATGTGCACCAGCAGGACCCACATCATGGCCTGGTGATATTTACAGCAGAAAGCAATGTTTGCAATTGAAAAACAGCAAGTTAGATGGAAGTTACACTTATTTCAAAATGCTTTCCTATGAATTGTAATATTCAAACCTCACTACCTATATATAAGATTTAGACTGTTTAAAATCTTATATTTGTGAATAAAGGAAACTGGCCACTTGGTGGAAATGGGACTGAAATTTACTTGTCCCTGCCACTTTTTTCCCTTAAATGTCTATTTTTTATTTATGCATTTGATTATAAGAAGTACTTTTGGTTTTAATAGACATATCCAGTTTTAATCAAGTAACTTATTTTTAATATAATTAACAAAAATTCACAGCAAGATGCTCATTGAGTTGACACTTTCACTTGTGGCATCTTCATCCATTTAATAAGCTCCTCCATAAGTTAAGAAATCTAAATTCCTCAATAAAATTAAAACCAGCGTCCTAAGTAACAAATTTTCTACTGTTTTGTGTATATTTAAGACATCTTTTAGTTGGGGCCTTTGGTTACAACTTTCTTTCACTTTTATATTCAGTTTTTAAAATTGGAAGTAATTTTAGTTATGAGTCATTTAATAGGCTGCATTCTTCTTAGTGTGACTAGGCAACGAATGAGTAACTTATGGTTTGACATGAAGAAATTTAGACCTTATGCCGGACTGATTAAATCGGGATTGTGATTTTATAAGATCCTCAGGTGAGTTAGAATCACGAGATGTCTCAGAAGCACAATTCATCCTTAATAACATCAAGACTAGGGACAAAGATTCCCATTGGTCAAAATTCTGGATATAGCTTTCATCTTCTCTAAAATGTGATTATTCTTGGCCTACTATTGCTAGGAAGTCTTATCAAAGGCATATACAATCTATTAACATTCATTTTTAGGGTTATATTTACTCTGTATAGTGAAAATTATGAGAAACATGAATAAATTTTTCTTATTATTCATTTACTATGTTACTGGTGATTGAGGCCAGTACCCTCAGACTGAGCTACATCCTCAGCTCATTTTTATTTTTAATTTTGAGGTAAGGTCTTAGCAAGTCTCTAAATTGTCCAGGCTAGGATTGAATAACCTGTTTCAGCATCCCAAAGTGTTAGGCTTATAGGCCAGCACAACTGGGCCCAGCCATGTTCAATTCAATGAAGAGAAAAAGCATTCACATAGAGATAATTAACTTCACACTTCATGTTAAACAGATATTCATAATAGCACACACGCACCACAATAGTAACAGGAGATAGCTACGGAATATTTATAGTAGTGCATTATTACTATATTTAATTATATGACATGGGTACGGAATAATAGATCTTTATTCTTGTTTACATTTCTTTCAAAAGAGAATGATGACAGGTATGGTTTGTATCTAATCAGGCTCCCACATGATGAATATTCTAATAGCTGAGAGGAGAGGACTCGGGGGCCTGCACAGCCTTTATATTGTATATTTGGGAGAGGGTCTCCCTAGTTCCCAAAATTGTCTGGCAGGCCTGGAAATTGAGACCTTTTTGGCTCAGCCTCTTCAACTACTAGAAATGCTAAGACTATAGGCCTGCAGCATCCAGTACAGCAGGTTGAGGTATTTTTGAGGCATTAGCCATGTCTTGGTCCTTGGTTACAGTATTCATTTTACATTCTCCTCTTTAAACTGGTAGTAAATACTCCATTCTAATAGATTTCATTGTTCATAAATATAACAATAACTGTTGTGTAGAAGTTTTGATAAATTTAAGCTTTTTGTAAGAGATTTGGGCGTATTTCAAAAGGGAATATTACCTATATGTGTCTTATACATTTATGTCATCGTTTTGTAAATTTTTAATCAATATATCAGTGCTACATGACTCACCTATAAGTGAATCAAATGGAAATCTAAACAAAAATCTGCAGGTAGATGGACATTTGTGGTTTAAATCTATGCTGACCAAGGGTCTACTGTACTCTTACATACTCTAGTCAGTTGATAAGCCCTCACTCCCAGCACCCTCAACATTGAGATGATTCAGCATTCAATGTTCATTCAGTTTCTCACTGCCTACCACACTTGTCAAAGCATTTGGGGTACCAGATTCATACATTTGCTTGAGGAAAGTGCTCTACTGCCCCCTTTTTGTTTTGACTTTTTGTTTTGATTTACTAATTGGGTAAGGACACAAACGAACACAGACATATGGAGGCTATACCAAGAAAATTTTCATTATGCACATAATTACTTTGAGGCTTTAATTGTAGAAACAAACTTTACAAATTTGTAAGCTCTATGAATTATACAATGTAAAATATAGATAGTCAAATATAATAAGGGAAAAACCACAATGAAGGAATAATATTTAAGAAGGCACATACAACTCTCAGTAGAAACAGGACAGATCCTAGGTAATCTCATTATGAGCTTTACTGAACGTAGAAACAAATTAGCAACATTAAGTAGACAATTCGTATGTAAATTTCCTTTTCACTTTCCCTGTGAATGTGCTTTGTTCCTAGATTTACAGGAAAATGCTTTGATTTTATCATGGGAATGTTAATAACACATCAATGATATGCTGTAGAGAAGGTTCCCAGGAGAACGGGTTGATGAAACAGCCAATCCAAGTCCAGGCTTAGAACTACACTAGTTAAGTAGGGGCAGATATGTGAGTAGCTACACAGCATTCACCCACTGCTGATGGGTCACCCCTGCCTTATTAGAAAGACCAGTGTAGACCCAGAATCAGAGGTTATCCTTACCACAAATTAGAGACGGAGCCACACCTCTAACCACTTACACAGGCTTGATCTGTAGGAGACTCCAGGATCTATTTCAGTACCTCTTTTTAAATGCTTTCCTTGCAAAACCAGAGCAGAAATTTTTCTATTATATGCCATGTTTTCATGCACAGCTGGTTACACTGACTCCAAAACGCTGCATAATTGTGCCTTATATCCATATCAATTGAAATAATTTTGGATTAAATGATTGACTATTCAAAAGGTTGAGTATGTAACTGGAAGAAGAATTATCTGTTTTTAAGACAGACTTGATAGAAATGACTTGCATACATTAGACTGATACAGAAAAAAAATAATTCTTTGTAGCTCCAAATTGAAATAATTTTAGAGCCTCTCTTTTGGGTGATGAATATTCTATTTGACATTCCACCCTGATCAAGTAACTTGAGCACCAGCCAATTTTTCAGTTTGCTCTTTGGTGTGTAGACAGTTCAAAGTTATTCATCTCCATTCACTGTTCTTTGTCCTGAAGAGTAAACATGAATGATACCTAAAAGTGATTTGAGTTTTAAGCAGAGCTGTACTTGAAATTTTGAATAGTAACAAAATGATTTATTATTTGACATTTCTTGCTATGAGTGAAAATTTCCCATCTGTTTATTAAAGAAACATTCAGAAAATTGGATAATTATAATCTTTAAATGTAGCTAGCATCTTTCACAGGGGCAATTCTAGCCATTGTCTTATTACACATCAGTTCATTCCAAGGATGGAAATATAAAAGACTTTCAAATAATTTGTGGTGACAAAAGCTACATTCATTGCAAACAAAACAAAGCAAAAACAAAAACAAAAATGCACATTCGTGTTAGTGTCTCTCTCTCTCTCTCGTTTATTAACTGAAATTTCACTTCCAGCTGTTATTTCAGGAGGTATGTCACCTTGTTTCCCAAGGTCACTTATGAAAGTCTTAAAGAGTTGTTTGGTTTGGTTTTCGTTTTGTTATTGGTATAGAGATGGAACTCAGGGTGTTCACACTGAGCTACAACCCCAGCCCATTTTTAATTTTGATTGTGAGACAGAGTCATGCTAAGTTACTAAATTGGTTGACCAGGCTGGGCTCAAATTTGTGACTTCATGCCTCAGCCTTTCAGAGTGCTAGGATTACAGGTCTATAACACCGGACCCATCTTGGAATTTTTCAATATTATTTCATGTTTTCTACAAATTCAATTATATTTTGAAAAAAATCTAACAAATATTCATGAAAAGTGTGCCCACTAAAGTCATGTATTTTAAAAAGATTTCTCAAAAATGATCACACCCATAAAAAATCTAAATAACAAAAAGCACTAGATGGTTGTCCCAGTTACTTGTTTATGACACTGTGACTAAATACCTGACATCCACAACTGAGGGGAGGAACTGTTTATTTTAACTCAGTTTTAGAAGACCTCCATTCATTCATGGGTTGCTGGGAACAGTGTAAGCACATGGCAGAGGCAGAGGTGGAGATCGAGGCAGCTCCTCACAGTATTGCAAACAGAAATCTAAGTCAAGTCAAGTCCAACCAAATCCACAATGGAAGGCAGCAAGCAGTACATAGACTTTCAAGTTCTGTTCCAGGGTTCTAGCCTTCCAATTTTAAGCCCCCACTAAGTACTTGTAATTCAATTTACATGCCGGCAATCTTCACAAGGCCTCAATATCCCAACAGCACATGGTTCCATAAACAATCCATAACATCCAAGCACATGCGGCTTTGGGGGAACACTGCAGATGCAAACCACAATAGTATTAAAAATCTATGAAAGATTTCTAGAAACCTTGTGTATCCTTACTAGTTTAGCCATTTATTTGTGTTTTTATATGTACAACAGCTATTTTCAAACTGACTTATCATTTATATTCTAACATAAATGTATATGCGCAATCTCTTGCCATTGTCTCTGAGGCAAACAGGTCCCCAGTTCCCAGGCAGTGATTGGGCCATTGCCTGATAGCTCATTTTAAAATGCATGTGTTTACTGCAAAACCTAGTTATTAATTTGTTGAAAACACCTATTTGTTAATCATTGTGCATTAGTTCATGAGATGAATCGATTTTACCTAGACATTTGGATTGAAAAATTTTCTGAATAAAATATTTCTAATGGTAAAATGTATCAAGAATTGGCTTTCCAAACTTCTTCATTATTGCTTTTTAAATTTTTTCATGCTCTGAATCAAAACCTGGCAAACTCTTTACTACTGAGATAAACTCCCATACTCAGAACTATTTTGCATAACAGTAGCTCCCGGATACAAAATAGAGAACTATAAGGGCATCTCTCCCTTTGTTATTTCACCAATATTTGAGAATGCCCTTTAATTAAAATCCAGTGCATTGAGAAACTTGTGCCACCATATTCCAAGACAACTTCTTTATATTTTTATTTATCAGAACTACTTCTAATTGAAATAATCTGAGTCGGTCCATTTGGAAAATAAATATTTCTATATCATAAGAGTTCCTATGGATCAGAACCTGCATTTGATTCTGAGAAAATGATGCTAACAATAAATGATCCTGAGCTTTAAGGAAACTATAGTTCATCGGGGATACAAAGGAACCCATACCGCTATTGGATCATGGAAGAAACCCTGTGAAGAAGTAAGAAAAAAAGAAGAAGAAGAAGAAGAAGAAGAAGAAGAAGAAGAAGAAGAAGAAGAAGGAAGCCACTGACACAGCCTGGTGGAATTAGAGAACCGATAGAAGCTCATTTGACAAAAGGAGGCCAATGCAAGAAGGGCTTCTTGTTGCATTTTTGAGATCAGATCAAATTTCAATTTTTACTTACAATTACTTTCACGCTTTCTCGGTAAAACAAGAAAACACATGAAACCAAGAACTCCCTCATCTCTTATGATTCCTAAATGTTCTAGCTCAGCTGTCCTAATATTTACTTAACTCTCACCTAAACAAAGTAAATGAGTAGGACTTAACAGTTCCTATCTCATAATCAGCTTCTGTGATGAGGTTGAGAGAATTTCTACTAATCTCATGCAGCTGTAACTCCTCAGTGCAATCACTCCAGGGGAAAGGTTGATATTGTATTAGGAGAGACTAGAGCAAATGTTAATCAATTTGGGAGAAAGTTCCTTCTTACTTTATTGCTTCAAGTTTGTTTTTCAAATCAGATAGTTTCCAAATAACAGAAACATATTATTACATTATATGAAGCAAAAAGCAATTTTCATGTTCCCCTTTCATATTGATTTTGAAAACTGACATTGATAATTTTTGTTAATGATGACCATTAAGAATAGTAGCCAGTCTTTGGAGCATTCTTAGCTTTAAATGGGCTTCTTATTTTCAAAATGCCTGAAAAAGTCCTCCATAGGTATATCTAGTGGCTCTTATTTTTGACAACCTAACTCTTACAGTGATAACCGCAACTGAGAAATGAAAGGAGGGCCAGGCCTCAAAGGAGCTACCTACTTGCTTACAAGATTTCTGTGATCACCTTCCAGACAACTGGCGCATCAGCTATGTCCACATTAGGACACCGTGATTACTTACTTCCCTCCCAAATACGAGTATACATTTACATGGCTCTAGACAAACTGAGTTCTTACATATTTTTAAGCAGAAAGTTTGTATGGACTGATAATTGATTTCAGTATTCCAATGTGTGATTTTTTTTTTCCTTATTCCAGTGTTGATTTTTAAGCCAAAGTGTCTGGGGAATAAAACAAAAAAATATATACCTCTCTTTTTTGGGGGGGAGGGTAAAAGTGATGAGAACAAATTATAACCTCCTTCCTGAGTCCACAGTATGTGGCTAAACCTGTCATAGAACCTTAAAAATATTCACATGTAAAAATCTTCGGTAAAATTTCAAAGAACAGTGTATTTGTATTTAAGTAGATTTATATTAAAGTAACAGAAATTACTTCAGTACAACTAAATACGTTCAGTAGCTTAAAAAAACCAATCCTATTATCATGATATGATTTTCTTCGGTCTTCTTATTTTAGACTACTTTGACATTAGAACAAAGTGAAGTTACTGTCACAACCCCTGTGACAGTCTTTGTGGCCCTTATAAGCAACAGCAGGATGACTACATTGCTCACCCAAGTTCCAAGAAATAGAATTCCAATGTCAAATGCAGAAATCCCATTTGATCTTTAATGCCTTTGCATGTTCTCATAAGAAAAATTACAAGAATAAAGTCACATGTTTCATTTTCTTCAAAATTATTTGCCAAATTTTCTCAAAACAAAATCCTTTCAGAATTCAGTAAGCCTTTAGAAAGTACCTATTTTCAGTTTGCAACTTGTAAAAATAGAACAAGTTACATAGCCTTACACAGTGATTTGATATACTGTTAAGTAAAATTTTTACGATCATATTGTTTTATACACACAACTACATATAGTAGCTATAATGTTTTAATCATGTGAGCTTCATTTTTACCAACTTTATATATTGCAGCCATTAAAATATTATATAAAATTATTTTGCCATTGAAAAAGTTTGAATGCAATATTTGTATGTGTTGCTTACAGTAGTGTCCACAATAACATTTTCCAACGTTATTTCCACATTTGTATAGGCTTTTCTACAAAAATACAAGTAAGTGATTCGCTTATGTGTGTGCAATCTGATTTAGTGTGCTTCATTCCAATTGCTAGTGACAATTCGGAAAGCTAATCTACAAGATATGTGAGTACTGCCCTTAATTTGATTTTTATTGGCTACCTATCTGTTACTAAAATTAGATTTTTTTCTTCTTGAACTAAATCCAACACCATGCTCATGTAATTTATTTTTCACAAAGAATCTTTATAACTTTAATTTTTAAAACTTCTTCAACAGTTTCAATATCCATTTGTCTACTTTTTAGTAACTCTTACAATTATTTTATATCCATCAAGAAGACTCCGAAAACATATCATGGAAAGGGGACAGAAAAAAAAATTTATTTATTCCAAAATTCTTCCTCTCCCTGAACCTTACAAATTGCCAAAAGGCTCCTAGAACATTGAATATGACAGCTGTGTACCTAGAGATCTCTCTTTGACCCTAGAGAGGAGCAGCTAAGTGCTACAATCTCTGATGAGCCCTATTCTAGTGACTCCTTCTGCAAAGTTTAGGTTTGTTTCCAAAGGAAGAGCCACTGCTATTCAAGTAAAACAGTTGCTGATGTGAAAAAAAATACAATGTTTGTGACTGGGTCACCATGATTTCCATTTTCTTACTGAAAATACGTTCTCAACATTTTTTTTTTTCTTTGAATGGAGCCTAAGAATGCTAATCATGAAATCAATTTATTTTTATTGAAATACAGAAAGAGAATATTTAGCAAAGTTTAATAGAGTATAACAAGAAAGTCCTAAAGAATAAATAATAGATGCTATTGTTTATACCCTCCAGGTAGACCACCTAAAAGGGAGAAAAGTAGACTTGGCAGATTTTGTGATGAGAATGTTCTAATGACTACCAAACTAGAGCTAAATTATAAGACAAAGGATTTAAAAATATTTTGAAAGTAATGTTACAGGCAGCGGCTCCATAGCTCAGGAGTTAGAGCACTGATTTTTTAAAAGCAATGTCACAAGTCATCATTGTTAGAAACTATAACATGAGTCAACAAAGACATGTGACTCTTGGAGTAGTTCACGAAGTCTTTTTAAGTAAATGACCATGTGTATGTCTCCATGTCGGAAACTATGACCATTGAGTAAATGTCTACCCTTAGATTTTTGCAATTTAGTAGGGAATAAAAGCATGTAAATAGAAACAAAAAACCCCACTAGATACATAGAAATTAGTGAGGAGTTCTTGGTAAGAAACAAATGCATGTAAAGTAAGAATGAAAAAAAAAAAACAAGTCTTCAGAAGAAGAAGTTTGTTTTGATGTAGGCAGTGAAGACAATCAAGGTCCTCCGTATGATTTGCGAAGTTCCCATGTGACCTACTAGGAAAGGCATGGAATCCATAGAAGAGCTAGGCCGAGTATACGGACAAACAGGCTTAACAAAGAGCCTAGAGAGGAGAGAACTGAGGGTGAGTTGAGTTTAACACATTTTGAACTTAGAATTTTGCAAAAGATCCACAAGTAGATGTTCAGCCTGCAAATAAAATCACCAAATGCAATGAAATGAAGTGATCTGAAGTGGGCAACTTTTTTTTTTCTTTTTTGAATGGGGTAAGGGACACTACACAGAAAACTATTTAGCTTTCAAAATGACATTTAACATATTTTATCTCTCTTCCTTTTATCAATTTACAAATTTGTTCAGTAAGTATTTATTGAATGCTTTCTACGTACTAAATATTCTTTTAGATACCAGGAGAAGAGTAAAACAGACATGATAACCCAGTCTCATGGAGAAGAAAAGAAGCATTTGATGTGTGTGTGTGTGTGTGTGTGTGTGTGTGTGTGTGTAGGAAAATAAGTTCTATAAAGGAAAGAAAAAGGTAAAAGAGATGGAATGCATTTTTTTGAATAGTCAGGATATGTCCTTTGGTTTAAATGGATCAAATCTGAGATAAAAAAAAGAAAAGAATATCAACAGTCCATGGTTATTTTAGGAAAAAAGATATGAAAACCCCAAAGCCCATAAGAACTTGTCTGTCTTAGGAATTCAAGATGAATTTGGCAGATAGCTTGTTTGTGGTGGCGAATTATCTAATTGGAGTTATCATCTTTGTCATTAAAAAAAGTCAGTGTAGTCCAGTGGCCAGAAAAAAGGAGGGAAGTTTACTAATGCAGCACTCCATTAAAAATATTTCTGATTTCCATTTAACTGACATCATTCTTCTTTGTCTCTTAAAGAATTTTAAAGAAATGAATAAAAATGGGACCCTCGACCATTAGAAATGGACACAGAAGTGATTCCTGTTCTGGTGGGAGCTCTGCGCCGTGACACAGGGAAACTGAAAACAACACGTACTTGGGCTGGGGTTGGGAAGTGGAAATCATGTGTTCAGAAGTATCACCTAACAGGAAATGCAGATTGTGAGACTTGTTATTTCAAATGTGAATACAACACTTCAAGTCTGTGGTTTACACAAAGTAACACTGACAACAGCAATTTTCACAATAATGTTCCTGATTGGCATATGTAGCACATTTTACAACTTTTAAATGAAGAGCTCTGAAGAGCTTCTTACATAACCACTCATTTCAAACAATGATTTAGTGAGGAATATGTTATATTATTTTTTATTTTATCAAAAGAAAATGTGACTCAGACAGAAGAGACTTGCTTAGAGCATGATACTACCAACTAGTGAAGAGCCAGACGGTCCCGGAATGCCGCATTTGTTCTATGCAACAACAGTACTTCATGATGAAATTCTCAAAGAGGATGTCTCAGTGAGGTTTACTGCTGCAGGTATATAAATGCTAACCTTCCGACGGGCGTCCTATTGGAAGGAAACCCAGTGGCTACATATTGAGTCTTCTTAGCAAGAGATGTGAACAGGAACCCCCATTTCATACATGGGGAAAATACGACAAAGCCATGTTTGAGGATCTGAGCTGCAGCCATGCCAGGGTCCATCAAGCTGCAGCGTGTCACTGCAGCGTGTAGTTGCAAGCGTCTCAAGGAGATACTGACTATTTAAATATAAATGCTCAAAATGACAGAAAACTAAACATAGAAGCTATTATTTCATTTGTGTTTCCACACAATGTGATTTTGAGGATTAGGTTTATAAATGAAGGGCTGGAGGAATAGCTCAGTGGTTAAAGTGCTTGTCTCGCCAGCTGAGTTTGATGTCTAGGAACCACATAAACTGGGCATGGTGGCACAATACCTGTAATTCTAGCACTTGGGAGGCTGAGATGGGAGAATTTCCATGAGATCAAGACCAGCCTGGGTTACAGAGTGAGTTCAGAACTAGCTTGGACTACATAGTGAGACCCTATCTTAATATATATATATATATATATATATATATATATATATATATATATATATATATTACTCTTTAAATAATCAAACTGAATTGCAATAAAATGCAAAGTAATGACAACATTTAAGGAACTCTATAAAAGCTATCTTGCTAACCCTGGTTCAGATTATTAAAGTTACTGCATTTTTTAATCTATCCAGAACACTGTGGTATACATATTTACTTTCTTGGATGATATGCTAATTTGCAGATTTGTGTAAGTTAATTTCAAGGAGAAACAGAATCTCCTTCACATACCATTAGGTTTTACATATTATTCATTTTATATATATATATATATATATATATATATATATATATATATATATGCATCAACCAGCAGGAAAAAATCAGAAGTGTGAGCAATTTAATTATAAGGTCAAATGGGAATGAACAAATCATGCTCTCCAACCCACACCTTAAATAAATGTTTCCCATCCTTTCATTTATACCAAATAGGTTAATGTGCAGCATTAACCTATTGCTAGGCATTAGCATTATTGATGAGGGTGAGTGTAACTATTAATCAGTTTGCTTCAGAGAGACAAACCACTGTTTTAATTTGTTTTCCTGAATACACCAAGATCTGCCTTTCCTTCAGCTCTGAGTCTGACGCATATCTCACGTACGACTTTGGTATGCATTCCAGCCGCGTAGCTGGAAATGAGTGCCTCTAAAATACCCATGTCTTCCAACAGGCTATATGGGATCTTATTAAAGAATATGCTATTCTGAAAACATGTATGTTTATTGCTTGCACTTATTTAGCTATAACTGAATTCTAGTATCTGGTTACATTTTACTTTAGATAGATATCTCCATTCTTCCTTTTCTTTCCCTCCTGCAAAATTGTATTTGCTGAAAATAAGGCTCTGTTGGCACAATGCCCTTCTGGCTAATGCAAATAAATGGAAGATTGTATTCCTTCAGATTCCTGATGTGCCAGGCAAGGTTAAAGCTTCATTCTCCTAAGAAAACTGAGCCTTTTAAAGCCCTCCCAGAGTCCGATTTATCTTTTGCATTCACTGTTGTTAGGTATGGCCCCTGGGACTGGCTAGCTCAGGGAATAGCAATGAGCTCTGGAGACGCTGGGTCCTGTTCATCTTGATAACGGCTTTGAAAATGTAAGATCATCTGAGAAGCTAGCATCCGTAGTCCCCATTTGAATCGGCAGTTGCCCATAACTTTTGAAGAACCCTGGGTTGAATGTTTATGCTCCTTTGTGGTCATCAGGCATGAACTAATTATATGCTTAAGAGGTGACCTGTCTCGTCCTGGATCAAAATACTTATATGGCAACAGATAGAGGTTTTCAAACCTCTCTTGCCCTTTAGAGCGAAAAAAAAAGATTAAAGAAATTTATAAATAATATTATACTTTGGTTTGTCATGAAAATGTAAAACTTCTATCATTGGTATCATTTGATTTTTTGTTTAAACAGGAAATAAACACAGCTAATAGAGAATATGAGGACAAATGAAGCCTGGCTGATAGGCTGAAATTTTCCTTTTACTTTCCACGGAATTTCATTTTACGTAGCTAAAATGACAACAAATCTAATCTGTCTATGCCTATGGTACCTGCCCTACATTTTGAAATGCAATTTCAGTTTCAGCTATCAAACACGCCCATTGCCACCCACATGTTTCCCTCCCTCTGGATTACCTAGTGTCTCTCCCCAGCTCGTCACTGATGTCTACTTCTGATGTCTCCTCAGATCAATTTTATCTATTAGGGACCTGAAAAGTGCCTTGTACAAAACATTCTGCTTTTATTCCATATTGCAGTTTACTATGTGTCCATCTGTTTTTTTTTCATTTTTGAGAGATATGTAAGCTAAGAGAGAGACAGAGATTTGTTTTTAAGTCATTTATTCCAGTACCTCCTTGGTTCGGTGATCTTAGAACAGATTCATGGCCCTTTGTCTGGTCTTTACTTTAGGACTTGGCCTAGTGAGAGATTTCTAACAATAGTAATAGAATCAAAGCCTACATGGCAGAAAGAGACCAAGTGACCACTGATTGGTAATTAAGAAATTAGAAATTATCTTTTTAAATGTTCATAGATTTAACTGTAATTGGTTGGATTTTTAGAAGTTCCTTAAAAAACAACAAAACAAGTGTCTTACTTTTAAGTAAATAAAAATAGTGCCTGAAATATGTATTTCAAGTGCCAAGGAGAAAAAACTTATACATAGAATTATGTTAAAAAAGATTTTTTTTCTGGATTTAAATTTGTAGTAACCACTTGGCTTCTTGAAACAGCTTGATATCTTGATTAGTTTTAAAGAATAAAACATTGGAAAAAATCAAATAATTGTATCTGGGTCAATTTTGGATCTAGGATGGTTCCTGCATTGATAACCTGCATATTATAGCACATATATTGAAGAAAATATTGATGCAACAGGTAAAATTCAAAGTCAAGCTTATTAATTTAGAATTTTTTCTTTAAAAATATTGAAAAAAGTTTTTTTTTATCATAAGGCCAATACGTAAATTACCTAAAATCAATTTTTAAAAATTTGCAGGCACCAGTACATTTTATGATCATGGAATAAACATGGAAACCACTTGGGGACCAAACTAGAAAGCTACAAAAACAAATAGCTGTTTTTAAAAGTTTAACTAGAGAAGAGCAATGCTGAAGGCCCTGTGTCATCCATTTTTTAGATTGATTGGAGGTCACCTTAAATTTCATCTCGGCTTCACAGCTCCAGGTTAATGTCCTCCAGGCACTGGGTCACCTAAGATCGATCATTGATCTGGGCAGGTCCACAGAGCTGTCTTCGGAAGAGAAATTCTACCTCATAGCTCAGCACTGTACTTCCTCAGGCTCCAACAGCTGATAGCCTGGCGATACATCAATGTCACAAGGCAGTTTAAAATCGGGAAAAGCCAATGGGGGGTGGCAAATATTTTTGAAAGCTAGACATTACTTTTCTAACTTTGGAGTAAGTAAGAATCACCTGGCTTGAGCCAGAACGAGACTTGAGCTTGGCTTTTCCAAAGAGCTTCCCAATGATGCTGATGTTAGTCTGAAATCCCCATTCCAAATAGTATGGGAATAAAAGATATCTGGGATTTCTGAAAGATTTTTATAATATTCTGACAAAAAAAATTTAGTCCTTTAAATCAGACCAAGCATCTTGTACAAATATTGCCTATTCTTTAGGATTCTGGTTCTCATGTGCTGCTGTATTCAATCTGGGTTCTGCGGGTTTTGTCTCTGAGAATTGACTTCATTTTGATTTTTAAATTACCAACTCTCGGTCTGTATAGATTGTTCAAAGCTTCTTTCTCCTCGTCTATTTTGGTAGCCTTTCTAGAACATCAAATTTCTCTTTCGCCTCTTCCCTGATTTTTGGCTCTACTGTGTATCAAACTTGCAGTGCCCTACCACTGAGTACACCATTTTAAATTCAAGACAAGGTCTTGTTAAACCTAGGTGAGACTTAAAATCAGTCCTCCTGCCTCAGCCTCCCAAAGAAATTCCTTTCTTAATCACTGTTTCTTTTTCTATTTGCGTTTTGAACACAACATAATTTATATTATGCAAGTATAACATGTGAATAGTTCACACACAAGCCAAGTGAATACACTTAGGAACATATGCTTAAAGATAGGGAGTTTTTAACTTTAATCACTGCATTCTGCCTTATACGTAAAAACAATTTTCTTTGTTCCTGATCCCAAGACCAGCACATCAGGCTAGACCTCTACGGGTAACACAAAAAGCATGAAATCACAAGTGAAAAGCAACTCTTTATTTATTGAACTGTGTGGTGTTGGTAAATAGACAATGAACGGCTTAAGGGAAAATAAAGATAAATTTGGATGTAGTGACAGGATCAGCACAGAGACACAGCCTACGTTATCTTTCTTACCTTAGAAAAATAAATTTGTACATTCTTCAAGGCAAACATCGTCCCTCTTATTTGCCCTCTGAAAGTTTTTGTGTATTTGCCATAATAATTCTGCTTTCTTATCAGTGAATTTCTTCTTGAACTTCACTGAGTTAAATGGTTCATAAGCACAAAATACATGAGTACTGCAGAGTCCTCAGATGATTTATTGGTGGCTTCACCTTTCCTAATAAGAGTGCTGCCAAAGTTCATGGATTATTATGTATTAAAGATTATTTCATTTTTTAAGTAGAGGTTCCTTTTGTTCCAAGGGATAAATTAACCAAAAACTATTTGCAGGTACTTGGGAATGCCTGTGTACTTATACAATTGCCCATTCCTTTAAGCTTGTAAAAAACTGAATGCAAATCTCTTATGTCCTTTTTTATTTTCAAACCACCTTGTTATTTTCCAATTTCTGGGCTACGTGTCCTTAAAATTGAAACAGAGACCACAATTTCATAAGATTCTGTTCAAGGAAACAGCAACAAAGAGCTGCCTAGAAGAGGAACCACATTCTCAGGGTGGCTAGATCAGTTTCCAGGGAAAATAATTTACATAAATAGGACCCAAGACAGGTTATATGTTTATTTATGGGAAAAGCTTCCACATCTTCCATTATGCCGTGAAGCGAATGAATGCTGATCATGTTTCTGTCCACGGAACTATATGCATTTAAATTAAAAATATAAGAAGTACAGTATACACTGAGGTGGGATCTATTGACTGTGTCAGTAATAGCTGCGTTTTCATTTTTCCTTTTGTAATGGAAGTCATTGTGTGTGTTCAGGATGGATTCTTGGTCTTTATTAATCTCAGCAGTGAGAGCATTTGGGATTTTAAAAGCTATTGATTTTTTTTTTGAGACCATAGTTCCTTCCTATGGTCCCTCAACTTGCATTTCAAAGCTGTCAAAAAAAAAAAATGGGTACTCAGCGCAGGCACACTAACCCTTGGTGATGTGCGCCACGGAAGTATCTTCTTCAATGCCTTGAAATATGTGAATATTTATTTCTTTACATTTTAACTATTTATTTTTGGTGAATTTTTCTTTACATCTTACTCCCAATTTTCTTTGTTTAATTTGATAAGCAAAGCCCTGGATTGTGGCAATAAATGTCACAAAAGAGAAACCCACCATGTGTCCATGTCTGTCACCCTCCCAAGGTTGCCTATGTGACCTATTTTCCTTCCTATCATCTTTTCATTTTTATTTGTACCTCAGTCTTAGCCTGATCTCTTGAGGCGCCTGAACCTCTGTTGGCCCTTGCAATGAACTGCTTACTCGTCTTCAAATTACCTGTTCAGTTTTGTTGTCACTGTCAAAAGCAAAATGATTCTTGAAACAAAATGGATTTTTTCCCATCAGTTAGATATTACTTGTAATTAGGCATTTGAGGAGAAAGGACATAATGCAATGAAATCAAAATACCTATCATGGAGCAAAAAGTACTCAAACAGGCCTGAATTCATAATGAGGTAAGTCTTGCCCTGGATAGTGAATTGTGTCACATGACAGAAACAAGAAACAAAAAATGATAATAAAAACAGCCTTCTTAAAATGCAGAACTGAGGCTAAATTTTATTTATAGTGGCCACAAGTGTAGTTGTGATGTAGAACTTCACCCTCCTGTTAAACACTGGATATAGAGTCTTCAAAAGGACATAGAATGTGCATCCTCAAAGGTCTGATACCAGATTTGGGGTTGGTTTTAGGGGTGGGATAGTTGCGTGCTGCAGTTAAAATTACTTAAGAGCTGGGTATATTGGTGGATGCCTGTAATCTCAGCTCAAAAGCGTATGTATGTGTATGCAGGCATTGTCTCATACTTTTTCTAGCTTAAAAACTAGAGGTATTGTTTACACTTTTGTCTGAGGCAGTAAAATTTATGTATGCATTGATAGCTTTCTAATTTTAAAGTTAACTACTCTAGAAAGTTTTATCATCATATTCTTAGTAGGCTAGATATAAACCAAATGATTATTAAAAACAAGAATGTTTGAAGCAAACTCAACCCATGCTCATCTAATTTTTTAAAAAAAAATTTAATGATTTGTCTATGAAAAGATAATAGTACCCTTCAGAAGAGATCTTCCATCACATCTCCAGATTAATTACATTTTGGAATATAAAAGAGATTGAATCTTGTCTTTGGGGGTATATAACAAGGAAAGCTATGACATTACAAAACTCAAACATGATTTTATAAATATTCATCTATAACCTCTTGACTTATCATAAGAAAATAGTGGATTGTTCCGTATTATTATGAAAAAATTATCTTAAATATGGTAAAATTTTAGTATTTTCCAAAAATTGGATTGTTTTAGGAAAAATATGAGAGAGAACTCATTGCATTATTACAGTCACAGAAACTATTACATTTTCTTTTCATTTGTGTTTGAATTATACAGTTGCATGCATTGAGTTATTTTTATATTCATTTTATTACTTTTAGGTGCTTCTACCAAGGCTTTTTGTCCTATCATTTGATATAATTATAGTTTTCCTCTAAGGCTGTATATTTAGCTATTAATGAATTAGTATTTCAATATCAGACAAAGTATTAAAATCATTTGTTTAACAATTATATAATTTATCAAAATTTGTATACCATATTATGTTTGGGAGTCAGGTGTGGTGGTACACACCTGTTACCCCCTCCATTTGAGAGGTTAGGGCAGGAGGATCTCAAGTTTGAGCCTAGATGTGGCAATTAGTGAGACTTTTATCTCAATATGAAAAGTAAATAAATGAATAAAGAAGACTGAGGATATAGCTTAGTGTCAAAGCTCTGGGTTTGAATCCCAGTAATACACACAGGCGCACACACACACACACACACACACACACAATGATTGTGGTTGTCATAAAATTTTAGTAAATTATTTGGTTCATTTGGTATATTGCACCAAAATAACTTTCATCTACGTATTTGTCTATACTTTTTTGCTATTTGACTTCAAAAATCATGGTGAAATATTAATGGTTTAATCCAAAAATTCATTAATTATTAGAAATCAATTGACAATTATAAAACGAGGAAAAGGAAAAGGAGAAGACTTTCATGTGCTGAGTTTTCACGTGTGTGGTAGGAGCTCAAAATAACATGTTATAAAAATTATAAGTATAGTTTTGAAAGATGAATTTATAGTCTTCCTGCCTCAGCTTCCTGAGCACTGGGATGGCAGGAATGCAACACCACAATGATCTTACAGGGGATTCAAAGCTAGCATGGAACACCCAGGAAGACTCTCTCTCAAGAAAGAGTTGAAATTAGAATCGGATAAATTTTTATATCTACTTGCTACCAACATGTGGAATTATTTCCCTTTCTGAGAAGTTGATCAGCAGCAGTTAAAATTAGAATTTCTACCATTGATGTTTAATTCATGGATAAAAACCGCGTCTCGTGTCTTCTCCCCCTTAGGCTCTCCTCTTCTACTCTAACCCTTTCCCACGGATGGCAAAATAAAAAGGGATCTTTCCTGGAAATGCTCATGAATTGGACGCACTGACCACAGTACAAGGTAAAATGTGGAAAGTGCCCTACAGGGACGACCTTTATCTTATGAGAAGAACATTCTTTGGCATGAAATTTTAAATACCAGAATAAAGAGCTGAGGAAGACTGATAGGTCACTGAAAGCATGCGAAATGACTCTAACTCACACTGCCCTGAACGACAGCACAACTTCAGAAGTGAGTGATTCATAGGTAATTGAGTGAAAGCAATTGGAAGTCTAATAATTGCAATTTTTCTTAATTTCAATGATAAGATTTTAGCTACTCTATTCTAAGAAGCATAATTTTTGCACAATGGTCTTTGAAATTTTTTCCAAAACTCAGAAAACTCAACAGAACACAGTGTATGTTTATGTTACAAAATATTCCCAGCAAATTATTAGCCTTTGTTTAATATATTATCCACCTTTAAAATATAAATTTTAAGAACTAATTTATACATGGCTGCAATATTAACATGTATGAAACTGAATCTTATGTTTAATACCCAACACATAGTTTAAATATGGTGTTTGTTTTCCTTTCAAGCACTGATACAGTGCCAGCAATTTTTACAATCAATTTTGCAATTAGGCAAGTAGTCTGAGTTTTGGAAAAGGTTAATTAAGACTTGATTTTCTTATTAAATTTACTTTTTAGTTATTAAAATATTTTATATTGTTTCAATGTTTGAAGTTAACTTTAGCTAGTCACGAAGCTCATCATTCCAATGCAAAAATGTGAATCATGATTGAATCACAGAAGAGGATTTTATGGCATACTGAAGAGTGGAGCAGAGATTACAGGAAGAATTTGGAGCTGAAAATGTCAGAACAGCATTTTCTCAGAAAAGTTATTAGCTGGTTGACATCACTATATTTTTATTTAGTCTAAGATAATCCCATTTCATGATTTTGGCTTTTGAATACTGATAAGTACAACGTAATCCCTCCCTTCTTTTTGTTATCAGTGTTCTTTGCATTTTGAATTTTCAGAGGACAAAAAAAGATAAGAATATCATTTCATGTTAAGTCACTGTTGACTTGATTTCTCCTCTACTTTTCAGTTCGCACTGTCTTTCCGAAGCATACAAAGGCATAGGGAGAAAAAAAAAGTGAACAGACTCTTCTAGATCTAGAAGTGTAAGTTCTTGTTGCAGCTACACATTAAAGCACCTTCCTCTGTAGCTAGCTACTGTTACATTATTTGGTTGTAGCTCTGATGCACATTGACTGCGTCTGTAATACACACTATTGAAAAATGTACACGAAACTTGAAAAAGAAAACTTAAAAAACTCAGATGTAGAATTTTTGTATCAATACTCAATTATCTAAAATTGTTAAGGAACCAGCTATTGCATATAATTGTTTCTTCCCACAGTCCATCCCACACAAAAGTATAAAATTAAAATAAAATAAAATCCATCTAAAATGTGTGAGAAAAAATAAATGTTTCTCTTTTATGAAACTGTGAATGTTGATTGTTACACTGGTAATAATTTAGCAGAAGCATCACCTTTTAATAGTCAATGGACTGCAAAATAAGGAGAGGTATTTTCCTGTCAGAGGCTGTAGAATGGGTCTTGCTTTTGTTATTGTTGGTTTCTTTTACGTTTTCATAAACTGGCTGCTGGCGCGGCGTCCCCACTAGGAGGCTATGGGAGCTCTCCTCACTCCTGCAGAGAAAACCCTTAAGTTCCTTGTTTTAGGTGCATCTGAGGGAAGAGGACAAGCCTCATATCAGCAGAATATTAGTGCAGGTGCAAATTTTAAAAATATGGATATATAAGTGAGTGAAAAGCTGAGAATATTAGAACACATCGCATAAGTGAATCACATTAAGTGTCAGCTGATGAACCCTCTGATGTCACATTTTTCAATATCACAGATTTAAATATCCATATATTTGACTCTGTTCTAAATAGCTAAGGATGTTAAGTATGTCACTTCAATGTTTGAAGGATTACTGTACATTGTAAGTACATTCCAGGTGTTAACTCTGTTCTTAAAGAACAAAAAATGTTAAGTATTCCTCATTTCTTCATGAGCTTTGACTTATAAATATAATGAAAATAACTACTGTATGTGAACTACCTCCGCTTGGCACTGTGATGGTGGCTTTGTATATGTTACCTCAACTGAGTTAACAATCTCAACCTATAAGTTAAACTTTACATGTGCCCATTTTTAATTTAAAAATTCCAATTTTATTAGTATGTATATATGCAATACATATTGTTTGCATTGAACTTGAGTATTTGGGACACAACTCTTCCCCTGTCCCTTTTTGACCCTCCTACACCCTCCCCTCTCCAGTAGTTCCTCGTATTCCCCACATCTAGCTATCTGAAGTAACTGTATCCTACTCATTTGGTACTTCTGTGTCTGACTCACTTCTCTGAGCACGACAGTCTCCCATTGCACCATCTAGCTGTATTTGGTAGGTAAATGGACATATGTCTTTTTAACAGATGAGGAAGTGAAGGCACACCGGGAACAACTTTTTGAGGAAAAACGACCATGTAAGCTCAGCCCGTCTGAGTTCCACATCACCTGTTTAATCATTTGGCTCTACTACATAAATGTATATGTGATTGTCTAGTTCATGTCATTTTCTAACATGTGCCATATATAACACACATGACTTTTTGGACGTTAACTTCTAATATTTGATTTTAGGAATATAATCTATGCTCATGAAAATGTTGTACATAAGTAGTGAAGATCTAAAAAAAGAGAAAATCTGCCACACATATGACATAAACACATAATATTTTAGTGATTGATTTTTCTTTTAAAAAGAAAGCTTTCAAAATAAAGCTCCAATTTTTTTAATGTGTGCACACACACACACGTATACTTGTGTGTGTTTATATTCTATTTTGGTCTATTTTATGATTATATTTTAAACCCTGTTCTAATCCATTATGTTTACTTTTATCCCGTGTATTTAGTGATTAAATAAAGTGCAGCTAATTGCTTGCATTTAAAATAGCCTTTTTGAAAGCAAAAGCCATGGGAAGCATATTGCTAAAGCTGGTGCTAATAAGACTGATCAAGGGGCTTGAGGAGGAGCAGAGAGGTTAGACTGCTTGCTTAGCAAATGCAAGGATCTGAGTTCGATTTCCTTTTCACATAAGCGAGGTGTGAGGAATGCCTATATTCCCAGAACTCAGGAGGCTGAGGCAGGAGGACTGTCATGTGTTTGAAACTAGTCTGGGATACACAGTGAGTTCAGGAACGAGCCTGGAGTACAGGAGACTTTGTCTCAAAACAAAAATAAAATATATAAAATTTTAAAAGACTGATAAAACATAATCTATATACCCTTAAATTAATGCTTGAATTTTAAATTAACTTCTAAATTGCCTCATGACCTAATTAGGTCTTAGATAAAATACAAAAATATGTATATAAAGTGTGAGGCATGAACACTCAAAAATATTGTGGGAGGGGTGGGTAGGAGGAGGGACAAAAGGAGAGAGGGAAAGTCCTTGTCACCTAGACAAGATACATAGATGCACAAAATGCTCACCTTCATTGTAACACTTAAATTTTGTGCTTATACATATCAATAAAATAGAGAAAATATTGTGTATGTTGAATGTATTCTTTATAAGTGTTTGGATTGGGCCATTGAAGAATCTTCAAGTGGAAACTGCTATTGGGATACTTAACACTGTCTTCTTAACTTTGGAAACAGGTACCAGGTATACTTCCTATAATGAAACCTATTTCTTAGACCTGAACCATAGTGCACAGTGCAAGACAAGAAATACTTGGACAGCCAGCATACAGTTTTCAGCATAAATACCTCTTCCTCCTACTGAACTATGTGGATAAACTGCATACTTTAAAAGTCTTCCATTTAGATAAACAACTCAAGACGAATGGTTAGTCTCTGAATGCTGTATCCTCCCCAAATCATCCCTGCCTTTAAAGCTGAACCAACAATGAGGTGTTGTTAGAAGGTGGGACATATGGCAGGTGATCAAGACATATGGACAGAACCTTATCAAATATGTCTCAGATATATTCAGATCGATGAATAGATAGATAAGTAGATAGATCAAGATGTAGATAGATATAGAAATCCCTATTGTCCGATTATATTCTGAGCTTCATTGGCAACACCTGTGCAATTAGTCTTACATTACTGCCTCTGTAATCACCACCTTAGAAAGCAAACCGCTTCCCAGAAATAAGACAAGTTGTACTTGTAGACCAAGTTCGTGGAGCAATTTCCCAGATCTCAATGCTTCAGTAGCGCATTAAACTCCTGTAAAATTAGTCAGGGTATCTAGGCTGACACACTTGGATATTAATGGAGCATCACTTTCTAAGTAGTCTAACGCTTCATTTCTTACCACAATGTAGTCTATATAATTTCAACTTTAAAGTTAGAATACTTACTTTATTTTCCTAGGAAAATATTTTTTTCTGTGATTTGTCATTTGAAGCATCCTTAAGAGCATTGATGTAGCAACAAACTATGTATGTAAGTTACATAAAACAAATTTTCTTTAAAAAGTTTAATATTTTCGGTTATTTAAACACAACATTTATTAACAGCTGTAGATAAATCTGCACGTTAATTGTTCTTAGGCTGGTGTTATGGTTTAAATATGTCAGCCCCCTCTAAACTTATGTTGGAAATTAATCTCCAGTGGCAAGTATATTACGAAGGTGGAAACTTAATCTGAATCTATTGTTGAGAAGCAGAACCTCACAGAGGTGTCTGGAATTAGATGACATCAACAGGGTGTAAATTTACACTATTGACGGTCGGTGGCTGTGTCAGAAAAGAGACCAGAATATTGAGTCACAGCAATCCTTACCTCTCTATGTGTGACGTCCTCAGCCTTCTTCAGATTCTCTAAGCCAGAATGCCATCACCTGTTGTGACTCCTTAAGTCTTGAAGCACATACCCAAACAAACCTTTCTCCTTCATTACTTTTCCAGTGTGTGATACTGTGTTACTATCCAAGCTGAACATACAATGGAGCTGCCTAGATCAAAAAAATTTGAGTCATTTGAGCATCATTTTCAGAGATTTCTAAGGACCTCCAAAATTCTCAGGCCATGGGAGGGACTTTTTAAAGCAAAAAAGGCAAAGATAGAGAGCATTAGGCTTTTATCGGATCCAAAATGTTCATGCGACTGGACAGAGAAAATGTTTATCATGTAAGAATTACTTGAGGTTTATACCGCATCCTCCCTTGTTTTGGTTGAAGTATTTGTGTTTTCTGCCAGATTTCCTCCTCATATATTCTTAGAAGATCAAGTAATACGTGGAGCTACACAAGCCATGTCTTCCTCATCACAATGGAACATAGTGGTTCCTCCTTGTTGGGCACAAGTTGCTGTCATTAAAGAGTTATCAGATGTATATTGAGACGAATTAGTTCTTCTGCATGGCTCCACTTAGAATTATGAGAGAGACAGGGGCCGGCTTAATTTTTTAAAACTTTTTTTTTTTACTTAGGGGATATATAGTATTAATAGCCATTATATATTTTATTACCTGCAATAAATGCAAGATTTTAAATATATCAGTCATCTCTAGTCTTCCTCAAACTCATCCGGTTATATAGAATTAGCTGAGTTGCACATTTGTAGAAATAGAGAATGGGAAGTCTTAGATTGCTTATGTATGGTTTCATCAGCTAATAAAGCCTGGTCACTTAAGACTTGAGGCTGCAAACTTGGTCTTATCAACATTAACAAGTTTGTGTTCCTCTGCTACAGCTCTGATTCTTCAGAAATGTTATGTTAACAAGAACATGTCTGAACAGAATACAAGAAAAAAAAAACTTAAGGAATGTTACAGTTCTAATCTGGGACCTCAGTAAAATTTGTGGACTGCTCAGTGATTATAGTGATGACCACGAAGCAAAGGCTGGGCTTACCCAGCAGCACATGACTTCAGTTTCGAAAGAAAATGTCATTTCTGTGGCACCTGAGTTGTTTTTAGGAAATTCACACTATCCTTTAGGGAAGTTTAACATCTTTTTAGGAAAACACAGCATCTTTTAGAAAAATATAAAAGCCCCAAAATACTAAGTTTGGCACAAAACATTTACTTAGAATGGGGAAATAAAATAAATATTAAAATCTTTGAGATCCAACTACTTTTCTCTTGAGATCTTCTTAGGTATGCTGTAAAAAATATTTACGGTGGGGGGATGGGTGGTGAAGGGAGGAAAGGGAGGGTGGGTTGGGGCAAAAGGAGAGCTGGAAAGCCCTTGTCACTTTGACAAGAAATTTATGTGCACAAAATGCTCAACTCCATTGTAAACCATAAATTCTGCACTTGTACATATCAATAAAAGGGGGAAAAATATTTAAAAACAGTCCGGGAGCTGCCTATCTTGAGCTGGAACACTACGTTCCTCTCAGTAATTCTGAGCCCCCACAGGGGTATGAAATAAAATGCCTTAAATATTAACCTATTTTTATTTTTCATTTGTTTGCACTGTGTACATTGCCTTTGAGAATGGTAGAATCAGATATACTTCAGTAAAATCAGAAGTTATTCCTGGTAATAGATCTTTGAGCTGTCACCTTTAAATCCACAATTACCAATATTTTAGAAGCCAGTTCCCCAAGAAAAACTATAAAATATAGGAGAGTATATGCTCATGTGCCCATGCATACTCTCTCTTTCTCTCTCTCTGTCTCTCTCTCTCTCTCTCTCTCTCTCTCTCTCTCTCTCTCTCTCTCTCACACACACACACACACACACAGAGTCTTTTATGGCCCCAGATTGTGGAGGAACTATTAACTCTCTCCAGGAGCTTCCAGAAAGTTTTTGTAGAAGATATAAAATTTTAACTGGATTGTGAAAGATGCATAGTCATTTGTTAGGCAAAGGGAATATTTAAAAATATTTCCAATTGAGATGAAAGCTTTCTCTAAGCACAGTGGAACACTGGCTGGGCCCTGTCTGACCCTTTCTAAATCCCCAGAATCTTCTGTACATCTAGATCTGTTGTGCTCAAAAAAATTCATTCAGAAATGATTCAAGTAATGAAAAACAGGCTAAGATGCCCACAAAGCAAGGTAAACTAACTAAGTAAATGGTATAATGGTTAAAGGTAAAATCTTCAATATATCTTAAAGGTGAGAAGAATTTTATTGCTTTGCATTACTTTTAAAAAGAATAAAATTCATTTTAAAATAAAAATTTAAAAGGAAAAAGTAGTTTTAGAAACATTTGCATTGTTATTGGTACCAGTTTTGGACACAAACCTCAACTATATTGGACAAATAATTATAATTTATTTGCTAGTCATTATAGGCTAATTGAATGATAAAGAGTGGGCAGATGTACATAAAATAAAATCTGTCACAGTTTAATTACCAAGTCAGATGTTGTTATACCCACAGCAATTCTTCACACAATATAAAGTATAGAATTTTAATGTTAATTTAGATTTATCTATGCATGATTTGATGTTGATAATGTTAATTAAAGCAATGAAATTAAAATATTCACAATTCAATTTTAGTTCCACTGAGATTTACATCAAAATGGTCATCCAAAAATGTTAATAATTCACAAATGGATATCTGCGTGTGCATGTGTGCATGTGTGTGTGCGTGAGTGTATGAGGTGGAAGTTGAACTCATGGCCTTCCCACTGAGCTAAATCTCTAGCCCAGTTTTAATTTTATTTTGGAATTTGTTAATGCTCTAAATCCCCCAGGTTGGGTCCAAATTTACAATCCTCTTGTCTGACATTTGCAAAGTGTTGGGATTATAGGCATGTGCTGGATTATTTTTATGTCCTCATTGGCTTTCTTTTTAGGTCTACTGTTGAAAGCAAATATTCTGAAGATGATTTTATTTCTCCCTAAGGTGTCCTTTAACACAGAGTTGCTTATTGGGCTTGGTGCTAAAAACTGAAGAATATATTATATCAACCTGCATAAGTATCTGCCCTTGTAGTATTTCATTCTGTCCTTACTAGAATGCATGACTCCTGGGCCAGTCATTCTACTAACTTGAGGATCAGAAGTAAATTTTGATTGTTTTATAACATTTTAATTATATCTATCACTTATATCAAATAATTGAAAACAATGCTAAGATACCATCTCACTCCAGAGAGAATGGCCTATATCAACAAGTCAAGTAGTAATCAGTGCTGGTGAGGATGTGGGGAAACAGGAACTCTCTTACACTGCTGGTGGGAATGCAAATTCATACAACCACTCTGGAAAGCAGTATGGAAAGCTCTCAAAACACTGGAAATAAACATCCCCTTTGATCCGGTGACACCCCTCCTGGGAATATACCCAAAGGAGGCCAAAACAACACACAGCACAGATATATGTATACCCATGTTCATAGCAGCACAACTAACAATAGCTAAAATGTGGAAGTCACCAAAATACCCATCAACAGACCAGTGGATACACAAACTGTGGTACTTATACACAATGGAATACTACGCATCAATAAAGTCCAACAGTGTGGAGGCCTTTGCGGGCAAATGGAAGAAGCTTGAGAACATCATGCTTTAGTGAAGTAAGTCTGAAGCAGAAGGTGAAACATCGGATGGTCTCTCTGATATGAGAGACCCAGACCACAACTATCTCCTTCAACTTAAAACAAAAAACAAAGTGAAATAAGGGGGTAGGATGGGGAAGAAGGGAGGGAGGGGAATGTGGGGGGAAGGACAGAAAGAGAGTGGGAAAGCCCTGTGTCCTTGGCAGGATGCGTATGTGCACAAAATGCTCAACTCCATTGTAAACCTTAAACTTTGCACGTATGTATATCAATAAAACGGGAAAATATGGAATTAATAAGAAAAAGCTTTTGGGAATGGCTCACTTGAAGAATTACTAATTCAAATAAAGAGAAATTTCAATTGAGTTATTAAAAATGATTTTTAAAATACAATCTCTCATGGTCTTTTAAACTGATTTGTTATTTATTGATTAAGCGTCATAATCAGTCAATATTATATGGCTTAAATTTGTTATTTTTTAAAGGTTCTTACAACAGTAAGCTTCCTTAATTTTTTAGCTTTCTTAAAATTAAGAAGTATTGTTCCATTAGTTTTCCCAGACTCTAGGATATGCAAATATATAGTTTCAAATATTAATGGAATTATTTATATTTATTTTAAAGAGAGTTAAAATAAAGGTGGACTGTTGAAGAAACACCTTTTAAATGTTAGCCAAATTCAGAATGCATTTTTCTGCTAGTTTTGCTCATTTATCAAATAGCTTCTACAGATCATCTAAGATATGTTAGCACAAATCTAAGAGATACATGGATAAATAAGTTTTTCCACAGTTCCACAGAACTAAATTCAGAAATGAACTTGGTCCAAGTGGAGTAATCTTGGAAGGCCAAGGGTGGTTGACTGAAAATTTATTTAAAATTAAATAAAGAAGAATCTATCATCCCCTAGCAAACACACAGTATGCTGAACAACCCAGGGTTGGTAAGAAGCTCATTTCTTGGATAGAGTGGAAGATAGCCTGGATTCAGGGAAGATTATGTCCCAGCTGCTTGGTTCTTGTGTTTCTAAGAAGCACCAAAGGGGAGAATTTGAACTTTCTCAACATCTGTGTGATCCTTAACTCACTTAATTATTCTCAATGGGAAGCCCAGAAAATTGGCATCAATGCCCATCAAACGATATCATTGCCAATTGCCTTGACAGATTTGACTGTGCTAACTTTTATATCCTTTAGAAAAGTAAGCTTTGTGTAATACTAAATATTATCATTTGTATTTTTATTCCAAACTTTCAGTGTTTTTAACAAGACGGTAAAACTCCAGAAATTAAACACACTTTTCTGTCATTTCATTTTTTTAACTATGAAGAAAAGGTTTGAATTGCACGTTGGTGTGTGTGTGTGTGTGTGTGTGTGTGTGTGTGTGTGCGCGTGTGTAGTATATATATGCTAAAACAAACAAATTATATGCATAAACAACACCCAAACAAAAAAATCTTAATCGTAAATATTAGCACAGCATCATTTTGCCAGTAAGAAATGAGGCATCTCATGATTTTTTAAGATCTGTTTGATTCTTTCAATGTTTTTAAGGTTTTAAACTGAGGCAGTCTTAGGCAAAAGCTTGTCAGGATTGTCATTTACACCACTGGTCCCCAAACTTTTGACACCACAATAAGAGGGAGTATTTCGTTGAAGGTCATTCTCCCAAAGATACAGGAGCAAAGCTAGTATTGACACCTTTCCCATACACAGCTGTGGTCTGATTTCTGCTGCTAATGGATCTGATAAACCAATTTTCTATTTTGGGTGGGAGCTAAAATTTCTCTTATTAACTCATTATTAGTAGTGCTTACAATTAAGCGGATATATTCTTTGTACTTTCAAACTGCTCATATTTTTGTAGGTAAAAGGACCGCTTTAACTTTCCATTGTTTACTTTGTGTTTTGAAAGATTTTAGTTGTCATTTCACTCTTTTTGTGTGTATATGAAAATAAAAGGGAACGGTGTGGGTACCGTGTGATTCAGGAGAGAGTGCCGACTCCATTGTTGCTCATATCCCAGAAGTTTGGGTGATGTCACTAACAGTTAATTTGTAGTTTTGATTAACATGAAATTAGTATTAAACTAAACATGAAGACATAAATAATTTTTTTTAGAATTTCTAAATCATCTTTCTAGTGTCACTGCTACATATGGACTTCTAAATGAAAGAGAACTGAGGCACAGGTGTCTTAACACAAGGGAGTCCTGACAGAGTGAAGAAATCCTCACTAGGGGTAGAAATCATTTTGTAAAAATTTTCGTCAGTTCTATATTCAAAAGAAATAGTTAAATTTTTATAGGTAAAGGGGTCTCTCTTCTAAAATTCTGAAATGTTATTTCTAAAGTTTTAGTAGTATATGAAGCATAAACTTCTTGATCACATAATTTGGTGTATTACTAAAATATTTAAAGTTGCATATAAAGTTTTAAATTAAGTAGAATATTATTTGATGTTAATAAGTAATTGTTATTATCAAAGCAATGCCCTCTTTACCCTTAATATCAGTTTATTCAGTTTCTTTATTTAAAGGAAAACCGAAAGGTCAAATTAAATTTTTCTCATTCTACCTTTGAAAATATATGATTCTTGAATTCATTAATTATTTTTTGAGACAGGGTCTCACTCTGAAGCCCAGGCTGGTCCTCAGCTCTCAATGTAGCTCAGGCTAGCCTTACTTAGACTCATGGCAGTCCTCCTGCTTCAGCCTCCCCACTGCTGGAATTATAGTCATGTACCCCCACATCCAACTTGAGTTCGTTAAATTTAAATTTTTATTCTTATGAAATCACTATTCTGTTGAGAATGTGATTAGATAGGTGTTCCATAGTTTATGTTACTCATTCCAAAAAAGCCTTAGAATGTATTTAGATGCTGCAGACAGTTTATACTTTCATGAAATTTCATACAAGGCAATTCTGCAGGAGGAATATTTTGCTTAGAGTCTTTCTTCTTATTAATCAGGAATTATAAAGCTCACGAAATTGAGAACAGCGACATATCTTACTGTCATCACTTTGAGTCATTTGTGTGAGAGTTCTGAGGCCCCTTTACAGGCACGACCATGTTTGCACTGATGAGGATTCACCCAAACATTTGCTGATTGCTCACATTCCCCAGGCTTCTCAGAACTGCTCTGCTGCCAACTCATTTTGGACCCTCTGTGACTAGCTCTGATTCTGCCAGCAAACCCCAACTCTTGATCTTTTGTCCTATATGGCAACAGCCAACATCCTCATCACCAAGTGTTCGTTCGGTCTGCTCCTGGCCTGGGTTGAAAACATTTTGGGAATGTTATACAGTTTTGCTAACCCGGCCTGACTCACATTCTTGTTACTCAGTTTTAACGTCCACCTCACCATTACACCACAAACCTTTTTTTTTTTTTTTTTGCCATTAGTACCCTTGATAGGCCCTCTACTTTCTCTAGTTTTATGAATATAAATCATTTCCCTGTAACTTCTGTGTCTGTAGTTTTCATTTCCGGTTTGGATATTGACTTGGCACCGGTTGGACAACCATTTCCTAACAATTTCTTTGTGCCAAAGTTAGTTTTCTGCTGGCTTTCTAAGATAACTATCTTAGTAGGAATATTCTTTCTGGAAGGTACACCCATTGCCAAGTCCTTCAGAAGACCGTCTTGATCTTTCACGGAAGTTGAACCTGCATATAAACTATGTGGGAGTTAGCAGAACCTGTATATCCTTGGAAACACTTTGCACAGCTTCTTATACAAAGCTGTGCCTCAAAAGTGAAAGTCATCTTTGCCTAGTGGATTCCATTTACTTCTCTATCTATGTGCTCTAATGTTCTATCAGTATTGCTCTGTCTTCTGCACTCCAGTGCATATGTAGTCACCTTAAAAATTCTGATCACATATATAAAGAATAGAGTCAAATGAATGAGATTTAAGAGTGAAGGAGGATGAGGGATGAGGAGATGGGAGGGCAAAAAAGTAGAGGGGTGGGGAATGGAAGTGAGCCAATATATGTGTACACACAATTCCCAGGCTTGATGTAAACGTTGTGTGTTGCATATATATATGTTAAAAAATCTTCAACACACAATAAAGTAACAATAACTTTGAAACTAACTCAGTTCCTTATTATTCTTTCATGTGGTCACCAAAAATTCAAACATTTTCCTGTGAGATTTTAATTCAAAAAAATTTTTACATCTTAGACTTCCTCTTTTACTGTTAGAGTATATCCAATTTTATAGTTATTTAGCAGTTTATATACTTAGTCCTGACATTCAAATAAAATAGTTTTAAAATTTGTGTTCATATATTTAATATATGAACTTTTATATTAAAATGTCAGGGATTGTAAAGAATATATTATAATTATCCAGCAAATAATAAGCAACCACAATGTATACTTATAGCCTTATATCTCTGAATGAAACAAAAAAATCTTAGGTAGGAATCTTCATTTGCTCATTCATCCTTTCATTGCTTTATATATATTTTTTTTACTATGTGAAGAAAAGAAAACATTATGTAAAAATTTGTTCTAAAAACTAAGATATCAGTCCATGTGGCCATTTATGACCATGACATAATAATATCAACTAATATTCATTTATTAATTAATTACTATATATTAAACTCTGCATTAGGTGTAATATTTTATCTATCTCATTTATTGCTTATAATCACCCTATTCATTTTCTTCTTTCTTTTTTTTTTTCTGAGCTACATCCGTAGCCTCTTTTTATTGTTTCCTTGAGTCAGTCTCACTAAATTGCTCACTTTTCCACACTGGACTAGAATTTCTAATTGTCCCATCTCTGCATTCTGAAGTGTGGAGATTAAAAACCTGGGTCACCAGGTGCATCTTATAAATACATTCTACTCTTTTCATTTTTACAGATGACAATATGGAGGTTTAGTGATGATTAACTCATTTTTCACTATATAAGGTTATATAAGTCATAAATTCGAGTTAGAACTCTCTGACTCCAAAGACTATGTTATGTAATAACTACTCTACTGTACAGCTTTTCTATAAATAGTATGAAGTTTAAGGACTGATTACTTTCTTTACTGTTATCTGACATCTGATACATTTTGAACTTTCTCTTGAACTCCTTATCCTATCCCTTTTGCATGATAGTTCTGCCCATCTATGTCCCCTAGCCCTAAGCTAATTGGTCTGTTTCTTCTCCATCCAGCCCTAAAATGTTTATTTGCTCTGAAAAACACGTTCAATTAACATTGCTTTTGTGTTCACTATGTGAGAGAGTAAAATGCATGATATACATGAAGCCAGTGATTTCTGTTTGTATAATTAGGAGGACTCATTAGTTATCATTTCAGGTGACATCCAAGGGCTTCCTTTCCTCTTGGCTCTCAACACGGCCACCTGTGGTCATTTCCATCTAGTGTCTTACATGTTACTTGGGACTAGTTGTCAGAGTTATGTTTGCAACACACAACTTTTTTCATAGCACTCACAGGTTCACAAAACTACAGGACAGACTTTCAGTTATTTAGCTTAAAATACAAGACAATTAACTCTGAATGCATAAAATCGCCCCAACAGCATACACATCAATATAAAATTCACCTGCTATTCAAATTTCAGTTTAAATTCATATATAAAAATTAAATATCTATTTATACTCCTATTACCTTAGATAAACATTATGTTAAGTGTTTTAAAGTCAAGCAGAATGTGAGTGAGGTGGATTGAAGTGAAATTATGGCTCAGATCATCTTTCTATCAAATATAGCTTCTGTTTCAAGCATGTAACATTTTTGATGTCTCTAATATTTTAAAACAAGATTTAAAAACCAGCCAATAAAGCCAGTCTTGGGTCAATATTTTGTGCAGAAAAATATATTATATTGATTCCAAATGCAAGGTGTACTTTACAGGTTTAAGTGCACACGTGGCCTAGAAGAGGAGCCCAAAAGGTCAACATATCTGGCATATTGAGCTAATGGTAGAGGCTGGAAAGGAGCAGCACAGACTTGAGCTTTCTAGCGGATGCTTATGTGTCTCATATAACTTTTGCATTTCACTTTTTTTTTTTTTGGCTGTGCTACCTAACTTGTCAAAATAGTAAGACCCTAAGAATGTTTAGACAACAGGCAGGCATCTGGGTGTTGAACTTTATAAGGGACTCCCAGGGACTACTCTACTCAAAAACACTTTCTCTTTTAGCTATCTTCACAAGGCCAAATTGAAATGCTGATTTCCAGTAGTTAAAACAGGAAAGCCCAGTTAAAATGCAAATTAGCATTCATTGCTAAAAGAAATGACACAAGGGAGAGAAAAATCTACTCAAACCTCACCTACTTCCCAATTCTGCCTCAGGCCAGCCTGCTGAGAGGGACTTTAAAGTAAAGAACTAGGGTGCACTATTCCTAGAACAAACACTATAGCACTTTGTGTCCTGTTTCTCCAGACGATTCTCCTTGCTTAAGCATTCCACACTTCACTTTCTTTAATGTGTGTGTCCCTTTGTATTTTCCCTCACATGCCCCAAACCACTGTCTTCAAATAAATGAATTCAATAATCCCATTTTAAGAGAGTGTCGAAGTTTAGTCATCTGGGAGCCCCCGGCAGTGTGCATCAGATGACTTCAACCAGGAAATCGAGCTGGTCTGCGCAGATTTATAATCATCTCGCCAAAGGAAATTCTCCAGAAGAACGTTGTGTACCTATCAAAGTAAAGACCTAGGAGCAATTATTTCTATGGAAATCTATTCAGATGTGCCTACCTTAACAGCAAGGAAAACTTTGTCTAGTTCAGGAATGTCATTGAGAGGAAATACACTGACCTCCCGTGCACTCTACTAAGTTGCATTTTCTAAACAAATGCCTTTGTAAATCTCTTCTCTAATTTAAAACACAAGAAAATCAATTCTGGATATTTAATATGCAGTTATTGATCTGACACACCTAAACACTCACTAAAAGTTAACATTACTACAGTTCAGACTGCCTCTACAGTCAGAATCCACCCCCAGAATGTATCAAGGTTTTATGAAATTCCCTTTTGTAATCTGATTAACTTAATGAGGTTTGGGAAATACAAAGGATGATTTTAGTGTTTTGGAAATGAAAAAACAAATCAGAATTTGCCAACCTGGATAATTTTAAACATAATGCCACGTACTTATTTTCTTCTATGACTCTGTATGTGTGTGTGTCTGTTTCTTTCATCTAAAGGAGTTACTTAAAACAAATTATTTTAGTGCAATAATGAAGTAGTAACAATTTTTATTAAGCAAAGACTCAACAAGATAGAAAAGCAAAAGAATTTGAAATTAACTCTGTCAAATGAATTTCTTTCTGTTATTTATTTCTTTCTATAACTAAAAGCGCCATCCTGAGGAAAATGCATTTTTTCAGAGAGATTACTAATAATTTACTTGTCATCAGATCATTTTTATCAAATCTGAGAACAGTCATGTGAGTAGATTGTTGATTCTGGTACTGTAGGTATAAGTTTTAATTCCTGACATCATATTTCATACATGAAGAAGAGTGTCACAATCTCATGATCTTACACCACATTGTGTTGTATATTTTGGGCAAGATACTAGTTTACTTCATTATAGTGGCAGTAGACATGAACTGAAAAAAAAAAAAAACAAAATTATGAGATGCTTACACACACACACACTCCGCACACAGATATGTTCCATAATCTACCTAAAAGCTGCATCCTCATAAAAAGTCCCCAACATAAATGACAGGGTAGAAAGAGGCAAAGGTCAGCTAGGAAAGGAGTGAACCTCTGAAAAAGGGGTGGGCATAGACACTCACTGACTCTCATAACCTCTTGTCTTTAATGTGTTACAGAATTTGGAATCTGTGTATTTACAAAAAATAAAAAATATAGATATATAGTAAAATTAAGTAATTGCAACAAAAACCCCTACATTCATATAGAATTGATAAGTGGATCAAAAGTAAACACTAAATAGGACACAAACAAGAATAGCTGGCCTTGGAATAGGTTGGCATATTACTTATAAATATTTGAAATTAATTGACTAAATGGCAAAACTACTGATGTTGTTATATCTTCAAATTTTACTTTCAGTCAGAGAATCTGTAAAACTATTTATAAGTTTCAGGTTATATTATTTACCTTATCATCTCTTTAAAATGGTGTACATAGAAAGAAAGACAGAGAATAAACTGAATACAAAACAGCATTAATGAGATGGTGTTAAAAGTAGGTGATGAAGTTGGCATTAGGTTTGCTATAGTGACTTTTTAAGATCTAAAAAATAACATCAAGTAACTTAGTTACTTGAATTTCTTTTAAGAAATAGCATTCTTTACTACCATTAGTAGGGCTGTGTAACAAACTTTCCCAAAATTTTATGGCTTAAAACAAAAGTAGTTATAACTTGGAAGAAGTGACGTTTTTGCTTAGCTTGGGCCTCTAACTTAAAATCTATAATTAAACCGAAGTCAAGGTGAAGGTCAGGATTGCTGGTCATCATGATGCTCAACTAGGAAACTAGGAAGATCTGCTTTCAAACGTCCTTTATGTGATTGTTGACGAGATTCAGTTCCTTCTGGGTTGTGTGACTACACTGGCTGCTGTTCAGAATCTGCCTTTAGTGTCTTGCTCCAGAAATCTTTCCATGAGGTTGGCCTACAATAGGACACCTGGCCTCCCCAAAGAATGGAAGTGAGAAGAGTGAGTGAGTGAGTGAAATACGAGGGAGAGAGAGAGAGAGAGAGAGAGAGAGAGAGAGAGAGAGAGAGAGAGAAATGCCACTTTATCTGGATCCAATCAGTAGAAGCAAGTTATTTGGAAAATTGTCTACACACAAGAAGAGCATTACTCAAAATCCAAAGATACTGACACAGAAAAGCATTTTTGAAGCAGCCTACCACGCTGCAATATGGGATTCAAGTCAATGCTCAATGTTGAAATGATGCCTAGATTATTTTATGCAAGTAATTTTCTTTCAGAAGTCAAGTTTTGGTTGAGTATTTTAGCAATAGTTTCCTAAATATATTTCAGAGGATATGATCAAATAATTGACAAATAATAAATTTTTACAAATAAAATTGTTACTTAAATTTTAAATTTTTAAAAAACTATACATTGCACTTATTGGAAAACTCCTTAGAAAGCCAAGGATACACATTTCTCTGAAAATATTTTAAATACTTTTTAATACAATAAAAGCTAGTGCGGATGTTACATTTAGATAATATATATGTATATAAATCTATCTTCACATAAATCCTCTTATCATTATTTATTTATTTAATAAATATATCCAGCCACCGGTATGTCAGGATCTACTTTTTATTTACTGAAAAGGTTTATTATTAAATATTTCAAAGTGTGGGAAAGTTGAATAACTAATACATTGGATACTTGTAAATCCTTTTTTAAAAATTTGCATCCAGTCAAACACATACCTATTTGCATACCTGTTCTATGATACATAGGCACTGTATCCTACTAAGTTTTTACACCTGATGTTGATTAAGTGAGGAATTGTTAAATTAAACTCAATTGTACCTGAAACAGAAAGACACTATACAAAGCATAAAGTCAGTATATATCTAAGATGACAGAGAAGTATCTAGTGGAGCCAAGATTCACACCTTTCCCCTCTATGCTAGCGGGGAACAGATCAGTATGAAGATGGTCCCCCCGCTTTTTTTCTGATTCTATTTCTTTCAAGTGCTGGGTCCTTGACCCATTTATCCAAAAAAATATTTCATCTACTAATTGCTTCACTATCCAAGGTACTGAAATAATAACAAGATGTTAGTTTATTATCACACATCTTCCAAAGCTTGCCTCAGGATTTTCTTCTGTTTATTTTGTTTCTAACATTAAATTGTATTGTTATTGTTACTTTAACAAATACTCTTCTTTTTAATCCTCTTTTACTTCCAACTTTTTAAAAAAACAATAAAAGTTTAAAAGACTAATCCAATAAATACCTGTAATATATATATATATATATATATATATATATATATATATATATATATATATATATATGCAATTTGCCAACTGGCAACATTTTACTACAACCTCTGCCTCTCTTGTTTCTGTCTCTTACTTTTTCTCAAATATACATGGGCTCACATTGTCTTTTCTATTTGATTGATTTTACTACTTCACATAAAATCTTGCAACCTTGCAACTGAGTTATATTTCTTCTGCTTTTCTTCATGGTAATATTTTATAATAATTTAAATTAACCTAAGAAATTAATCACAATACATTGTTTTAAATAAGCAGTTAAATTTCAAAAATACAGCAGAATAGAAAGCATTATTTCTTCCATTTATACCAAAAGTCATCATTTCAGGTGTTCTCCATTCTGATCTACAGATCAGAATTCCCATCGTTGTCTTTTCCCTCCACTTCAAGACATTCTTTTAACCCTTTCTGACACATGCATCTATATCTATATCTATATCTATCGATATCTATCTATCTATATCTATCTATCTATCTATCTATCTATGCTGGCGATGAACTGTCTTGGCTGTTGTTTATCTAAAATATGCATTTATTTCACTTTTAAATTTGAATAATATTGAAACTATCACCAGAAATAAAATTTTGGTTTCAATTTTTTTTCTCCCTATTAGCACTTTCGGGATTCCACTCCATTGTTGCCTGGGTCAAGCCTGGTCTCGTGAAGGGTTACTGTTTCCATGTCACACATTACCGTGTTTTAATTCTGCTGGATACTTTCAGAACTCTGTCTTTGATGTTGAATTTTAGCAGTCCTGCCAGAATGTGTTCTCGTGTGTTCTCTTTATGGTGACTTGCTTGCATTTGCTGAACTTACTGAATCTGTGATGTTACCTGTGATGTTTTAAACATACTTGATAAACTTTCAAGTACTAATTATTTTTAAAAATCTCCCTCCCTTTTTTATTTTCATACACCTCTGGGACACATATTCTGTCTAATTTAAACCACTAAATATTGTCTTTCAAATTCAATTCTATTCTTAATCTTGTTCTCTGTGTTTTTTAAATTGAGTACTTTCCACTGATCTTTCTTAAAAGTTCATTTCTTTTTCCTGTATCGTCTTCAACTTCTTTTAGCCCGTTAGCTGATTTTTAAATTTTGTAAGGTTGTGATTTTTAGGTCTAAATTTTCTATTCTTTCATAGTTTTAATTGTCCTGTTCTCTCTCTATAGATTTATCTATACTAATTATGAGCAGTTTTTCTCTTACATAGGCAATTAATAGTACCTACTTCAAAGTCCGCTCTTATTAATTATAAGCTATTTTTCACCCCAGATTTCTCCCAGCGAATGACCATTCTGTTGATTAGGAATCACATTATTCGTTTTTTTTCACATGGCTACCATACTTTGAAATTTTCTGATAAACATTAGAAATGTTACATTGCTCCAAATTTAGGTTATTTTTTCAAAGTATATCATTTTGATTTTTTTTTTTTACATTCACAATGCTTACTGGTAACCTCTATATTTAGCATTGGTTATGTTTGAATAGTGCCTCATTGTGGAAAGGTATTATAATTTATGCATATTTAATTTCCTGAAAAATTATTCATGCTTTGAAATCTACTATATAATATCTCATCTAGTCTCTTTTCAAAAAATTTGAGTCTCATTTTTTAGTTTTATTTAAATTTTTATGTTATTCAATATGTATATATTATTTCAATATTTATATATTATTTAATTTTATTTTTATTCTTCCATTTTTGTTGTTGTTATTTGTAATAATGATAGTCAAGATGCTATTTTTATTTTATTATTTATTTATTTATTTATTTATTTTTGAGATGGTGTCTCATTCTGTAGTTCACGCTGGTCCTGAACTCATTAGTTAGCCCAGGCTATCCTCAGACTCAGGCAATTCTCCTGCCTCAGCCTCCTTAGGGCTGGGATTACAGGTGCGTGCCTGCTATTTTTAAATTAATTATTTTAATTATAATTTTTAATTTAATAATTTATTTGATTAATATGTGACTTTTAATTAGTAATTTTCTGTTTTGTATTTAGCTTTATTTTTCTGTCAACATTTCTGAGTGAAAAATTTAGTCATTCTTATTTATTGATTGATTCAGATATTTGATTACATCTTTGATCAATGTTTTATTTCTATTACAGGTTTGAATATGTGGTATTTTATAGTTTGTTCCCTTTCTAAAAGTCCTTTCTTCTAGATATTTAACTTTTTTCTCCATTTTTATTAGTGTGTTTATGTGATACACAATGGTTACACTAAACTTAAGAATTTTGTGCACAAACATATCATAATAACTTCACATTCCCTTCCCCTGGAAGAAGAGCAATGTATCTTTTCCCTCAAGGGCTGTTCTGTTGCTTTGTTGCAGTGTAGCATGGCTACAGTTAATAAAAATGCTCTATCTCTTTAAACGCTAACAGAAATAAGTTGGAATGTTTTCATCACAAAGACAATGTAAGTGTAAGAGGACACAGACCTTCATTCTGATTTTAACATTACACAAAGTAGAACATTTCATAAATATGTGCCATTTTTATGTTTAGGTGTCAGTTAAAAAACAAATGAAACAAATTCAAATATACTTGTTTAATAGAAAATATTAGTGTTTCTAGACAGAAAATTTTTTAAAAAAACTTTTTGGTTTTTGAAGTATTGCTGGGAAAGGGATGATATTATTGAAACCATATACATACATATAATTACTAAGATTTTCTTGATAGCCTAATAAATGATAAATTTACATGAGCATTATAAGTTCAATTGAGGAGAAAATACTTACTTTCATGGTATAAATTTCAATGTAGATTTACACCACTACTTTATTGATTACATCATTTGTTTCTTCTGTAGTCCATTTTGTCCTATCTTAGAGGTTGATATGTTAAAGTCCTTTTTTAATTTGCCTTGATGTTTTAAATCTGCCGTAATATACAATTAACATGAAACACTTCTTCTATGCTGAAGAGTTTGCATGCTCAAAGATTAAGAAATCTTGTGGTTTGGTTCACTTTATCAATGTCTGTTGACTCATCCCAAGCCATTTAGGCCTGGGAATCTACACTGTCATATCTACACTTGCTGTAGTGTTTCGGAGATGTTCCTGATTTATTATTTCCACTTTACTGTTTCTGAATCTCCTTGCCCAGTAGACTCCAAATCATCTACCTATGCTTCTTCTTCAACTTCGAATATTTCTTTCAGTAAAACCTATTCAATTCCCTTAAAAGGTTAATTAGTTCCTCCACTCGTTTCCACTCAAACATTTTTAATAGACTCATTGAAGTTTTCATCATACTGGATTGTGATAATTTCAGCTCTTATCTTTTTTTCTGATCCTTTTTCTATTGGAAGTTTCTCCTTTTGTTTGAAATCGAAGTGTCTCTTACAGTGGCTGAAATATTAAGGGGAGTCAATAATTATTTGGCAGGTGGACTCTGATAATCCCAAGTGCATACTGAATAGTAAATATTTGAATTCTTGCATTAATTCTTTATAATCACCTGAAATGCTCACATATAAATCAAGTATTGACAACTTCTTCACTTTATATGCAGACATTTCCATTATGAATGACACCATGTTGGATTGTATTGTTTTTCATAACATATGGGCATCCCTGTATGTAATAGGCTCTCTCCTATAGGAACTTCCCACAGATGGACACAGAGAAATCAATAGAAAATACCTGTTGGATAGATGAGTGAATGGGTGGAGGAAATAGATGCCAATGCTGAAACAAAAACCCTGGCTATTATGATCAGTATCTATATAGTGTTATACTTAGTGCAAGTCATAATAATCTACTACTTATTGTGCACAACTATCATTGCCATTTACAATTAATTCAATTACCACATTATTCTAAATGTGTTGATTTAGAAAAAAAGTCTAAAATAATAAAAGACAAAATGTAAGTATACGGTCACCATAAAGGTAGGGATATTAATGACTTTTTATTTTGGAAAAAAAATAGTAATAATCTCTTGCGAAAAAGGCTATATGGATGATACATGTGTGTATACATATGTATTAATGCATATGTGTGTATATTATGTATATTTATATGATCGTAAATATGTATGTATATTAATTTATGTATGCATGTATTTATTTATATGACCAATATTGACTATTCAAGTTTTAAATGACTGTGCTACAGGTTGAGCATTTCTAATCCAAGAATCTGAGCCTAAAATGCTCCACAGCTCAAAATTTTTGGAGTATTGTCATGTTACTATTGTGATGATCAATGTGCATAACCTTTGATATACATAGTAAGGTTTTAAATTTTGCATAAATATACCTTCTTGTTACATTTATACATTGTACATAAATAAATTTTCTATCTTGACTTAGGTTGCGTCTTCAAAGCATTTAATTATATATATGCAAATATTCCAAAATCTGAAAATTAAATTTAATTTTTCAAATACTTCACATCTGAGGAATTTAGAATAAGAAATATTGAACCTGTACAGCATTTCAATTCATGTAAAATGCATATTCTTCTTAAGTTTTGTATTGTCTTCTTAGTTGAAATAGAGTTGGCTTGAATTTTTGGAAAAATAATTTAAGATATGTTTTGATTTATATACGTAAACAATGGTGAGAGAAAAGTCAGTTGGCTGGAAGGTGTTGTTTTTTAACTGTCCTGAAGAAATATGTAAGTTCTATACAAAACACAGCGCCACCTACTGCAGTCTTTGTATCTCCAATTATGTACCTTGTTACATTAATGCTATTTTGACAGAAATGTTTTAATGAATTTATCAGTAATACATAGTTATTCCTCACTCTTAAAATAAAATATTTCCAGAACATCACCATTACATTTTTAAAAAGAATTTTAATAAATCTGTTTTGATTAGTACATCTGAAAATTTCTTTTCCTGACACAGGATCTCACTCTTTAGTCCAAGTTGATCCTGAACTCACTAGGTAGCCTAGGCTGGCCTCCAGTCACAGCAGTCCTCCTGCCTCAGGTTTCTGAGTACTGTTAAGGCATGTGCCACCACACCAGTTTATGTGGTATTGGGGAATCCAATCCAGTGCCTTGTGCTTGCTAGGCAAGCACTCTAACTACTGAACTATGCCCCTTAGCCCAAGTTAAATTTCTTAATAATAGTCTTAATTTATAAGATCTATCTTAATGACTGTATCTTTCTCTAGTAAAGTCTTTCTTACCCCACTCTCAAAACACACATCCATGTTTAAATTCAGGAAACACATTAAACTAGTCTGGTGAAATAACTAGGCTTCCAACTTATTTCCAAGTAAAATTTGGAGAGTTGACTTAAGTCAACAGATGGTTTGGGGCTTGTTTAAAGAAGAAATTATCTCACTCCATATGTAAGCTTGTGAGACAGGCAATTGACTGCTGCACTTTTGCACATAATTTCTAGAATCCCATTTTAAGAAACTGTATCCAAGGAATTTTCAATGGAAATCCAGTTAACTTTAGAATTTCTGCATCTTGTAGAAGAGCCCAGCCCTTATTAACATATCTTGCCGATTCTTTAAAAAAAGAATAAATTTGACTTGAAGTTACTATGCTTTTGATGCTATTTTTATCTCATATCATTTTAATTAATTCTGCTAATTGGTAATTTAGGCATGTTATTTGAATTTTTTTTCACCTCTAGGCCACAGAAGCAACAAACATCCCTGTACACTGTTTAAAGAACAAATTACATATGCAAAGTTCTTCTTAGGCGACTATTTTATACAGGCTGATGATACCTTTTGTGGTGATAACGAAGAGGCCATATGTGCTTTGACCCTATCCTTCTAGTGTGTTCTTCTTTTGGCTCACACATCTATAATACATTTACCAATTCCACTGGCTTTCCTCTGAGTGTAATGACTTCCCTTGTACTCTGTTAAAAATATATCCCCACAAATCAAGAATAAGCAGATTCAGACTAAGTGGCTCAGAAGATTTACATTCTACTGCTAACCCAGTTATTACTCTGCTGAAAACCCCATAGCATCAATATAATGAATCCCTCCACTTCTGCAGCAAGCACCATTTTTCTTCCAACCTCATTGGCTCCCAACTTTCTGCTTGACCTTTTACAATCTGTGTGTGGCAGAACTTCATTACAACCTCTTAATGATGCACAAATGGCATGCAACACCAAGGTCACAAGAGATCCCCGGGGAAAACTTTTCAAACACCACCCAAATAGTTACTGCGAACACATTGAAGGAGCTGAACAACTTGATAGAGAAATCGTACCTTAGGACTCAGTATGTCTCCCAGAGGCTGATAACACAAAATATTGACAATGTGGTAAGTTGAATAACTACCCTCAATAAACCTTTTCTAAGAGGAAAGGAACCTGATTTCCCAAGCTGTAAATGGCTAAGAGATTCTAAATGGCTCCTTTGGTATCCGATCTCAGTGTTAAGATGGATAATAGCTTTAGGATTCCAACCCAGACAGGTTTCATTATAAAACTCACAACACTGATGTAGCCCAAGAAGCCAACACTCTTGTACACTTTTTCTTATCATCTTGAGCCAGCAAAAAGCACCTCAAAATCCCATTGTAACATAAGGTGAGAACATGAAAAGCATGAAATTACAGCCTGGCTCTTCACATGATTGATTGACTGCAAGTGGAGAAATCTGGAAGGCTGGAAGGCGTAGGTGTAAAACGGTTGAATTGGAGGGCGAGATGGGATGTGGTGAGACAGGAAAGGAGACTTTGATTCTGATCAGCAATCTCCCTCAAAAACATGAATATTTGTTTGGGGTGGAGAGAGTAAAGAGAATGTTTAAAGTTTAATTCCTTTTGCTCCAATTTCTAATCATCAAGGAGAATAAAGGGAGTAGTGTGACTCCATCCTTATTTTTGCAATTTTAAATGGCTTTTGAGTTCTTTTCTATTTCCTCTTTCTTCTTTGGTCTTCTGCTTCTTTTTCTATTTGTCATATTATCTTATAGTTTGTAATTTATGCATAATTGAGGTGATGTTATCTACTAGCCTGTGTGACAAAGTGACATATTTAGTGGCATGTTTTCTGGAAAAAGAGATATTTCAGGTTACTTCTACACTAGCAGCAATCTTATCCACTCAATGCTATTTGTAAATAATTTTTCTAATGTGTATTTTTGGAACTATGTAGTAAATATCATGTGAAAACAAATTAGTAAAAGTCACTGAATTAAAGTCTTTCAGTAGAACATGAGGCCTCCCCTGAAATTCCTGAGTTAAACTCAATAATTTCTATAAGTTCACTCCTTTCAACTCACATATTTACCAGTAGTGTTTGCTTGCATGTTTGTTTAATTGTTTGTCTTTGAGACACAGTCTTGCTCTGTAGCTCAGTCTGGCCGTGAACTCACAGGAAACCTCCTGCCTCAGCATCCAGAGTGCTGGAAAAACAAATGTGCACCACCAGGCCCAATTTATTTTTATGGGTTCCCAGGGCCTTGCACATGCTAGGCAATCACCTTAACCACTGAATTATGCCCCTGGTCCCGCCGGTAGTTTAAAAATATGTATGCATAAGAAGCCCAAAGCTACATAAGCCAGATCCAAATCCATCATAATGACCTTGAGCCCTTTGGTACAATGAGTACAGTGGAGATAGTTGTGTTACCATATAGGGCCAGATTTGGAATGCAGCTCAGAAATTACTAGACATGTGATTCCAGAACAATTAGTTAGTTACCTTGCCAAGATCCCAGGTCTTTCCCATAGATTGTAATGGCATTTAACTTCTGACGTCATTAGAAGAATTACATACGATGTACAACTCCTTTCATAGAGCTCAACATGTCATAGATCCTCAATAAACTGTAATTGTGTTGGTCACAAGACACTTAAATATTATGAGAAATCATTGATTTCCCTTTTCACCAAGAAAATTCTCAATAACAGTGAAAAAGAATTATCAACTGAAAGTGTCTATGTGATCTCCTTCGAAGATTTAGTTTAGCACATCGATTTAGCTCATAAATCTGGTAGGGGTCAAAATTGGGACATTTTACATTCCATTCGCAGATTTGGTAATGTAAGTGGCTGCCTCCCTCCCCACTGAACTTTTCACTTACAGTGATTTCATTCTAAAGCCATTCTATCCAATTGGCACTGAAAATGGCGTTAAATGAAACCCTAATGTACCATCCTTCATATGGAAAGCTATCTTCATGGCTGTGACAACCATGGCTTTATGTCATAGTCTGAGCCAATGCTGGAGACAAAGTTATCCATTACCAGATTAACTAACTAGGCTAGGTCGGGAAGCAATACTGGGTTGCACCATTTACCCAGTCAGACTCTCTGCCACAGGCTCCAAGGCCCTAACGGTATGATGGCTGGCAGCAATGGGAGTGAGCACAGATGGAGAATATTTGAGGTGCCCAGTTAGCACCAGGCACACTGTGGAAGCTCAGAAAAGTATTAGGTAGCAATGGGAAACTGTTCATATTCTGTCTACATACAGCTGTTATACACATCTGTGAATATATTTGTAGAACAGATCACTCACACTTCACCCTCGAGCCTGCAGTGTTGAATGTAAAAGAACTGGCATTTGTTTTAAGAGTTCTCCATATCTTGCCCAAGGAAACGCCAAACCTTAGGTGACAGAAATTATCTATAGATGAGCAAGTTCTGACAAATTCACTGCTTCTTATGTTTAGGCATAGAAATTTGTTTCATGAAGAATTACTACTCATCTATAAGGACAGACAGGTTGGAGGCTTTTATAGGTAAATGGAGGCAAATTGAGACCATGTTAGTGAAGTGAGTCAGAAGCAGAAGGTGAAATATCGAATGGTTTCTCTGATGTGAGAAACCCAGATCAAAATTATTTTATAGAACTTAATGTCCAGAATAATTTGTGACCTTGCCACAATATACATGTGCACATAGTACTCAGGATCAAAGGAAACTTTATGTTTTGTACTTACAAAAAAAGTAGGAAAAAATCTCAAAAATGACATGGATGGTTGTTTTTTCCTACAATAATTACATAAATCATATATCTGATGCAGCAGTATCCCTGCAGATTCAGAAAGAGGTAGACCAGCTAAAATTGATACTGTGTTTATTATATTTTAAAATAATTTTCCCAACACATATACAATGTTAATCTGTCATACAAAATTCTGCTTTTAATTTCTATTAATCAATTTACTTAAATGTTTTTTCAACAAATAAATTCCTACCTATTAAGAATCAGCCATTTTGATAATCACTGGGAAACGGCAAGCAAGGAGTAAGAAATATATGGATCATTCATTTGTGTCGTAGCCTGGCACTGCTCAGGCTCTCAAAACCTGTAAATGCGTGAGTCGCCTGCACCAGAACCGGAAGTAAGTCCAACGTAGGCATTTTTATCTAACTTAACTGAAGCAGGTACTCTCCGGTATAAATACTTTATTTTGCTATAAAATTTCATTACAGAATGTGTCAAAACGATGAAAAAGCAAAAGGAGTTATAGTTAAGTTTCATAATTCTGTAAAGTCAACTGTGAAAAACAAAACAATCTCTAATTCCCCATGCACAGACGGCTTCCATATGAATAAAGATATGAAATACTCCAAACTTGTTCACTTGACAAAGAAAGCTTTAAAAATCTTGGTACATACATCCTTACCTGCCTTGTTACGACTCGCCATCTGGGTTGCTACTGCAGTTCTACAACCATTTGCCTGCGAATGCAAAGAAATTATCTTGGCTACAACTACCTCTTTCTTCAAGACCACAGCCAACGCCTCGGAATAAGACTCGCCTTAGATCTCGCACCCTGCCCGTAATATCTGACTTCACAAGGGACTCTTTTCAGTGTCTGAAGCTATTTCCCCGCTACTGTTAAAGAGGTATAAAATTTTGCCAGATTAAATGCCATCTTATGCCGCCCACAAAGGGAGCTAGTTTTGAAGTTGTACTCTGGAAACTCACAACTGAATTCCCTTGCTGAATATGGGAAAGTCATTCTTTCTGAATGCACTTTGGGACAGATGGAGAGGGAGGGCTGGTGGAGAAAGGGGGACCCTACCTAGCAATCCAGGTGAGCAAATCAACTCTGTAGAACCGACAGGTGGCAGCAAAGGAAGCTGGGATACCCTTCTGTCAACACCCAAGTCATAACAACCACTGAAAGATCAATGTTGCTTTCAGCCAGAGCTGCCTTGGGGCAACAGACAAGCGTATGAGAGAATGGAAAACTTTGGAGAGGGGAATTTTTAAAACCCGGTTGCAAAATAATTCATTTCTATGCCTTGTGTCTTACTGGAAGGTTTTGGTTATAGATCGAATTATCCTTTCACATTTCCTCAGGACTACTTGAGACTACTTGAGATATTATAGGATTTCCCTGCTGCCAAATTCGGGCTTATAAACACCTCCACAGGTGCCAGTTTCTTTTTCCGTCAAGCATCACGGTAGCTTGCACACATGTGTAATTGCCCGGAAGTTTCCCCTCCTCAACTGAAAACAGTGCCCTCAAGGATCAACGCCTCTAAATTCTGTTGTGATAAAAATACTTAAGTTATGACTTACTTCTCTTCTCCTCTAATAACAATTTAGGGCCAATTTAAAACCAATTAAGCTCTTGAGTTTTTTTTCTTCTAGTCTGCCATTAATAGGCCCTAAATTACAAGAATATAAGAAGCTGTATCAATCTACAGTCACAATACTTTCAGTAGAGTTGTCATGAAATTACAGAAGGAGAGCAAAATGATTGGATGTAATTAGGCGGGAGGAAAATAAGACCCAACTCAAATGCCAATCAGCAAGTAATTAATCATAATGTAAAAAATGAAAAAAGTTACATGTATACGTCTTAAAGTCAGAGTATAACTGTAATCCCTAAGGATATGAACTCATCAAAGATGAATCAGAAGCCCTGTATTAATAATTTGATTGAGTTCATGCTTACCATAAAAAGTGACAAGGCTTCTCAATTTACTAAAATTGCCTGAAAGGAGAATAGTTTTCTTAAGTTTGAAATATAGTTCTGGAGTATATTTTTGAATGTCACACAGGAATTTAATGTTTTATTAAATGATTCATTACAGGAAAATAAAAACAGAAATGGCCATTTATCTTTCATGAGAAAATATAACAACCCCATTATGTGTTCTGATATTAGATAACATTTACAGTGGGCCCTGTGAATTCTTCTTTATGCTGAAAATAGAACCTGCTTTATATGATATTCAGTGTCTACTCATATTTTAAAGAAATTGTGATCCTGTATTCTTGAGAAAAAATGATAAATTGGTGAATTTGCTAAAGTGACGTGAGAATGGTAGTGGTTTTTACATTGTATAGGATTCACTGAAGAGGACAAGTAATTACTTGTTTCCAGAAAGGAAAGTCCCTCACAAAGGAGCTCTTCAAGTGCCCCTCTTCGCCTTCCCATCCCTATGCCCTGCTTCCAGACTCCTGGGTCCGCAGCTGGGGTTGGAAGGGAAGAAGGAAAATGGATTCTTTGTAAAAAGCACCTATGGCAAAGAGCTAGGTGTAAAGAAGAGGAGAAAGACAGCCAGGAGGAATCACAAAATATCCTCATTTGGGCAGGAGGAATGGCTCAGTGGTTAAAGCGCTTACCTAGCAAGCACTAAGTCAAGTGCTAAGTACCCGAGTTCAACTCCCCAGCACCGGTTAAGATGGGCATGGTGGTGAAAGCCTGTAATCCCATCATTTGGGAAGTTTTCCCTGAGTCCAAGGCCAACCTGGGCTCCATAGTGAGTTTAGGACCAGCCTGGGCTACAAAGCGAGACCCTGCCTCAAGAGTAAACTTTAGGTTTTTCATTATTAAAAAGAGGAACAAAATAGCATTTGCCTAATCTACTTGTAAGAATTGCACAGTGGAGGAAACACATCTAAATTACTGAAAATAATATTTGCCACATTATCAACCTGCAAGAACGTTGGTTTATATTGGAAAATATAATTGATTCAGGTTTTACTGGGATACAAACAACTGGCTGTCAATTAATTTCTTTTGAAGTAGAGTTTTACTTTGTAGTTCAAGATGGTCCTAATCTCACCAAGTAAGCCCAGGCAGGTCTTTAAATCACAAAGATCCTTGCCTCAGAATCTCAAGTACTAAGAGATGATAGGCATGTGCCACAATACCCGGCTAATTTTTATGTGGTCCTAGGAGATCAAACACAGGGCCTTGAGCATGCTAAGCAAGTGCTCTAACCACTGAGGAATGCCTCTAACTCCTATGAATTATTTTTGACTTATCAAACAAAACAATTTGGGTGTGTGGTATGATATATGTGTGTATGTATGTGGTATGTGTATGCGTGTGTGTGTGTGTGTGTGTGTGTGTGTGTGTGTGTGTATGTGTGTGTGTAGTACTAGTGATGGAGCATAGGGCCTGGACATTGTGTGTATTTTCTTTTATTTGCTTTGAGACAGAGTGTTGTTTAAGTCACACAGTTGTCCAGGCTGTACTCAAACTCGTGATCTTCCTACTTCAGTCTCCCAGAGTCCTGGTATTATAAACTTGACTAAACAAAACAAATGTAAAGCCTAGTTTTACTGAGTAGAGATGCATGATATTAATAATGTTAGAGTTTTAATTTAAAGAAGATTAGGGAATAAGAGGTCAAGTATGTGAAGGATTACTGAAAACAATCTATTGGATGCTTACAATGTGCCAATCATTGTGAGCCTCTCTATTTTTGTTTTCCTGTTCTGGATAGTTTGCACATACTAAATCGTTCAATTCTCACCAATTATCCTCAGGGAGGTTCTGTTGTTATTGGCTTATTCCATCTGAAGATGGGGATCATGTTTTAGGAGCAGGACTGAGCCGAATGCATTACATTCAATTATTAAACAGGAGGTAGGGACTAAGCACACAAATGAATCTACCCAAAGTGCCCAAAAGTTTTATCAGTTTCATATATCTTACAAGTCCAAAGAGCTCCCTGTCCACATTTATCTCCAGTTTGATGTCCCAGAGGTCCCATATTTGAGCCCCATAACACCAGTTACCATTTCTTCCTGTAACCATGATTTGTGTCTTTTCTGCAACTTGGAATATAATGTTCCTTCCTATGTCTATGTCTGCCACATTACTTTTTTTCCCAATATTAGTTCAAGTATGGCTCCCTCAGTCTTCCCTTCCCCAGTTTCTTCTACCAGGAACAATCTCTGCCTATTTTGTGTTACCTGAGTCATTTACATGTGTTTTGTTCCTTTGGTAATTCATTTATTTAATAGTTTCCTTAAATGTCAACAACAAACCTCAGGCACCTTTAGGCATTGGTGAGAAAACATATGCCTTGCCTTGAAAGACTCTATAATGGGAAAAGTGGCTTCATATTCTGAGATCAAGGCAACCAGGGTTGGGATTGGGATTCATGCAGAAGTTAAGCAGAGTAATGGGACTGAAAATTGCACTTTCAGAAGGCTTCCTGGAGAAGGTGACTTTGGCCCTGAGTTCTAACATGTAAGTTGGAGATTAGTCAGAAGATTTCAGTTATTTCCAGGAAGGGGAAATTACAAATAGAAAGAGAGAGGGCAATACCTGCTTTTCAAATGACACATATTTAAAGGGGTGTTACAAAGTAGGTAAAAGTCTTGAAGATATAGGAATGGGAAAAAGACTTTCTCATTAAGATACCTGATGAGGAAGAAATAACCATCAGAATCAACAAAGGGTTATTTTAAATTAAAATATTCATACAGCAAAGGAAAAAATTAATAGAGTGAAGAAAGAACCAACAGAATGAAAGAAAATTTTATCATCTACACCTTAGACAGGAGGCTAATAACTAGAATATACAAAGAACTGAAGAAAAATAAATTCCTCAAAATCAAGAATTCAATTAAAAATGGGCAATTGAATTGATTAAACAGTTCCCAGATGAAGAAGTGCAAATAACCAACAAATCCATGAAAATGTTCAATGTATTTAATGATTAGAGAAATGCAAACCAAACATTGAGATACCATCTCAGTGAGAATGGCATATATAAAAAATGCAAAGAGCCTTAGACAATGGGGAGGTTGTGGGGGGAAACGGAACCTTTTTATATTGCTGGTGGGAATTATAAACAGATCCAATCACTATAGAATGCAGCATGAAGATTCTTCAAAGGTTGAAAATAAATATTCCATTTTACTCAGAATTACCTCTTCTACATATCTTTCCAAAGAGTCAAGAGCGCCATATAACAGAGAGACTTGTACGCCCATTTTACAGAAACAGAACTAACAATAGTTAAATTGTGGAAGAGGCCAAAAATGCCCCTGAATGCACTAACGGATACAAAAATGTGGTATATGTACACGGTGGAGTACTACTATTACTCTTCCATAAAAATAGTTTTCAGTCATTTATAGACAAATGAATACAATTTGAGATCATCATGCTCAGTGAATTGAGTTTTACTCCAAAGGTTAAATATTGCATGATTTCTCTAACATGAGAAACCCAGAACACAAATGGGTAATAAAGTCAAGTGGGTGAGGGGGGATGTGAAGATGAGGGGAAGTGGGAAGGGGAAGTGGAAGGGGAGGACGCTCGGAAATTCACACAACATTTGTACATGCACAAAATTCTCAAGCTTGTAACCACTGTGCATTGGATGTATCCACTAAAACAAATAGGGAAACGGACAGAGAGAATGCTACCAAACAGCACAATGTACTAATGTTCTGGCAGACTGGACCTGATAGATACATTCAGAGACTGAGCATAAGGTTTAGAAACTTTTGGGAGAAAGTGATGCTGCTGTGATATCAAAGATTCAGTGGATGTTTCGGGTCCTGGAGAATGACCTAGACCTATTCTCTTCTTGTCGTGAGGCCTGAAGAGAATTGACACATGTATGTGGTAGCATCATGTTTGGGCCCACAGGGGATTAGAAACAAAGCAAAGAAAAGCAATTTGTTTTTATTTTAATTACTTTTCACTGCTGGAATACACTATCCAACACCCTCTACTTAAAGGTGGGGCAGTTTATTTTAGTTCCCAGTTTCAGAGGTCTCAGTCAATTCGTGGGCAGCTGTCAATGGCTGCAAGATTCTTGTGGAAAGAGTAGTGCTTAGGAAGAAGTCAAAGCAGGGCTATATTCCTCCAGGCCACACTCTCAGTAATCTGTCCTCAGTGGTCCACCACACCCTAAATAATCCACCCCTCCAGACCAGGCCACACCTCTTGAGATGAAATCTAACATGAATTTCCTAGTGTAAAGCCTACAGTTCATAACATCCAAATATACAAGGCTTTTGGAGGGACACTCCAGACCCAAACAATGACATCCTTCAACACAATTTGAGAAGCAACAATTTTTAAAACCTGAAACATAGAATGGAAGATGGAAAGAAACTAAGCTAGAAGGGAGAATCAAATGATAGAGGGTTATGTAGGCTAACAGAGCACCTTCATGTTACAGAACTCTTAATTCCTCCTCCCAGGACTGGAAATTATTTGCAATTTTATTTATTTTATACCTGATTTTAGTTTAGATATCACTGTATTTCTCACAACTGCTCAAATTTTTGCTAACAAGCAATGCTTGAGTGAAATTATTTATGTGTGTAACTTGCTTTATTGCAAGTATTGAGTGTAGAACTAACACTGTGCAATTAGTGCAATCACATTGCTGTTTCAAAACACAGCTTAGATTTTTACTGATTAGGTCCACTTTCCATTGCCTCACGACTCAGAGCTCTATGCTAGGCATGAATCTGTTCACATCATTAAATATAGTTTCTCCTTGTTTAGGCAGTAGAAACAAACACTTGAGGCTGCCTTTCACAAAGCCTACATATTATTATGTCCTTAAGAGTTCCAGTGATCTTTTCTTAAATTTTGGGAACTTGCTCAGATATGTTTTGGATAAAGAATAATGCTCAAGAATCTTGGTATCAATATATTGCCTTCCCATCAATTTTAGAATCTTCAGTAATTTTGAAGAAACCCCAGTTTCTAAATACACAACTTTAGGCAATATTCTGAATTTTCTTTTCTCATAACTAATTACTTAAAGAGAAAGTAAGAAAATAAAATGAAAGAGGAATGGAAGATTAAAAGGAAGAAAAGAAGGACAAACGTTAGAGAATAAAGAGAGAGAATAGAAGCAGAATTGATGCAGGGAGAAGGAAGCAAGTGAAAAAGGAGCTGAGGACTAGCAAGGAGACCATCGTACCACGGAAGACCCTTGATGTCATTGGCCACAATCCTCCACCCATTCCCTGTTGTTCACTAGTATTTCAAAACAATGACTTCGAGGCTGTGCAAAATTTGTTTGAAATAGTTTCAAGCTTGTAGAAGTCCAGAATACAACATGAAACTAATCAACTCAATGCAAAGTGAAAACTGCATATAAATATAGAGGTCAACTTTAATAGGTTCATCTGGAGTTAATAAAATTCTATGTGCAAGACAGCAAGAAACGAATATTTTTAAAAATAGAAGCATTGCTATTTGTCTCTTGCCTCACGGTTTACAGAATACTTTTACCTGTATCATCACAGTCCCTTATGATGAGATTTCTCAGATCTGAGCAGAGCATGGAGTTTTACCCCATTTTGTGGATTAGTACATCGAGGCTCAGGGTATTGAGGGATTAACCCCAAAGCAGACAATATTAAGTCTTGAAAGCAAGAAACTCACTTAATTTTTTGATTTCTTGAAACATTCTTTTTCAACATTGCATTATCTGGTAAAATAGGAAAGTTCTTAAAGTCCTACATACTTGTTTTAGTGTGAAATAACCGCAGGGTACAAATAATCTCATTATTTAATAGTTATCCCTGGCTAAGGTAGCAATTAGTTAGCTATAAAACTTTTACTGTCATGTCTATTTTGTGAGAAGCATTTTTGATAGAAAGAACATGGGTGCTAATTGTACAATGCATTTGACACTGTAAAGTAATAATCTCAGTTGATTAAACCAAATTGAGACTCTTCTTCTATCGATTGTGAATTTTGTTGTCAAATTTGCGGGACTGAAAATCACACGTGGCCCTACCATTCCTATTAGTGACACAGACCTTAATAGAAGAAACTAATTACCTCACCTTTGTTCTCTTGAACACTAATAAGATGAGAGTCTAAATAAATGATAGGGTAAAATACTCTCAAGGCTACCATCACATAAATTTGGCAGATTCAATTTGATTTTTATTGCATACTCAAATGTACCTCTATATCACCCTATTTAATACACTGGAATGTAGGCTGTCCTAAGAAATATACCTATTCACTCAAAGATATTCATGCTTTAAAAAAGAAACTAACCAGGTAGCAATAAACATTTCTTCATGAATTTTTTACATGTTGATCTTTATTATTATAAATTACACATTATCAAGTATTTTTGTTTAATTAAACATATCAGTTGTTAATTCTTCAATGAATTCTCTAGAGGAAAAGAACCCTAATATTTTTATATAGAAAAAGAAAAACTAGAAATGCCTTCAAAATAGCTCAGGGTTATGGTGGAATATGCTACATGCATTGAGGGTTAGCACACCGAGTGCTTTGTCCCTACCGAACTCATGTCCTAGAATTGTTCTCACATTGACATAATAACCCCATTTTGTATTTCCTACCTGCGTGGTTCAGCATGCTGGCTCATAGGACCAAAAGCCCAGCAACATCTTATTGAAGAATTGCTTGGAGTTTGTGAGCTTTGAGTTAAGAGATAAAACATATTCTGCCACGTGAATAACTAATTCCTCCCAAAAAGGCGAAGTGACGGTGTTTTATGGGTTTCCTAAAGGCACAGAACCCAACTGTCTAGAGCTTTTGCTGTCAGGAGAATACATTTACATCTCTTTGCAATTTTATTCCACTGTATTTTCATTGAAACAAAATTACAACAAAAGCATATGGGACTCATTTACTTGCTGGGGATACACTTTTCACTTCTGAGTGGGTCAGGCAAGGAATTTAATGACAAAGAGCATAATTCCACTACTCGTTTTGGGCTCTCACACGAACTATAGTCACCGGCTCTTAAGAACCTTCTCCTTCCGTTACTTCGATCCCGTTAGTTCTCCCCTGGCCCTGAGTACCTCCGTTACTCTTTCCCTTCAGGTTGCCGGACACACCCTTCTTCATGAGCTTTTCAACCATGCTCATGCCCTTCGGCCCCTGAAGCACCCTTCAGGCGTCCTGCAGAGTCAATTGCCACGTGTAAGGGGACCGGCACCTCGGAGCCATCCCAAACCAGTTCCGAGAAAGCTCTATAGCAGACAGGGCAGCCTCTTCAAGAAAAGCAGATGGGAATTTTCCTTGCTAAGGAAGGTTGCTGACCTGCCCGCAGGGTGAGAAGAAAATGGTCTCACCAGTATAAACCGTCGTGTGGGAACCAAACTTGGTATGAAATGTCAGGTATCCGGTTAGCCTCCAACACTGAATTTACTTGAGGGTCTTTTCACAAACCAGCGTGATCGCTTGGTGGATAACATCCTGGGCTAGGAGATATGAGTAATTTAGGGAAAATCTCTTTGGCTCCCAAAGTCCCAGTGACTTTATCTGAGAAAATATTTTATAGGTGAAGAATAATGACTTCTGGCTGGAAGAATGATTCAGCGATTAAAGCGTTTGTGTAGCAAGCACTACCTCAAGTTCTAAGTACCTGAGTTTCACTCTCCAGCACCACATCAGCGGGCATGGTGGCACACGCCTGTAATCCCAGCACAAGAGGACTGTGGTAAGTTCAGGACCAGCCTCGGCTACAGCATGAGACCCTGTCTCAGAATAATAATGATAATAATAATAATGTTTCCAGATGAGAAATATCTGGAATCCCGTTGCATAATACACATAAAAGCAGAGTTGGAGTGGCAGAACCAGAGATCTGTAGCTGGAGGACCCCCACTTGGCCTCTTGGAAGCACGGGTGAAGACTTTCCCTGGGAATGCTACATGGGAGGATTTCTGAGCCACAACTTCTCTAGTATCTAGTCTCTCAATTCCCTGCTTTCTTCTCTCTTTGCCTGAAACTACTGTGCACAATTGACCAGAAAGATTCATGTAATATGTCTTGCCCTCAAAAAAAAAAAAATTCTAGTCCTTATTTTGCTGTTTTAGCTTCACCTATATTATTCTAGGCTCTTTACCTATTACATTTATTTTAACCTTAAAGATATTACCAGCTGATAGGATAAAAGCTGTAAGATATTGTCAATGGGAAAAAGTCCAAGCAGAAGCGAGGCTCTGACAGAGATGGAAGAAAGGCCTAACAGATCAACCTGATTAAAAAGATTGAAAGAGCGAACCCTCTTTCCCATCTGCTTTTCAGAAAGTGGCTGCATCAGGTTGGGCCAAATTTGTTACCAAATTGTGACAACATAACTTTTTTTCTTTTCTCCTCCTCCTCCTCCTCCTCCTCCTCCTCCTCCTCCTCCTCCTCCTCCTCCTTCTTCTTCTTCTTCTTCTTCTTCTGAGACAGGGTCTTGCTCTATAACCCAGGCTGGTGCTGAATTCACTGGTGTAGTCCAGGCTGGCCTTGAGCTCATGGAAATCCTCCATCCTCTGCTTCCTGAGGGCTGGGATTACAGGCATACAGGCATGCACCATCACACTCAGCTTTTTGTAGTGCTGGGAAATCAAACTCAGGGTCTTGCGTTTGCAGGGCAAGTGCTTTAACCACTGTGCCATTCATCCAGCCCCAATACACAACTTATTTTATCCTAAAGCATGCACCATTTTCAAACAGTTTATCATACATGTAATCTATAGTACATGCTAGGTGAATCTAGGCTTCTTCATGATAGACTGGCGAAAGAAAAAAATGCATTCTAAGACAAAATTTCACTGTACAAGTTATGTAATGTTTAAGCCAATTTAGAAGTCTCTATCTACTCTAATTTCCTTCATTTCTCTCTAGTAAAATCAATACGTGTCTTTTCCCTGTTCTCTAAAAAATAAAGAGGATTGTCACCATCCACAGTCAGCCTCCTGGGCAAGAGCACACCATCATGTCCTACTATTGTCTAATTCTAAGTTAACATACGGCGACCAAGATCTCCCTGTTCTTCCCTGCCCTCCACACTCTTCCTAGACTCTGGATCGTCTTTCAAATTATATGCTAAAAGTAGTTTATTCACAATTTGGAATATAGACCCACATGTTGCCTGTTTTGAAGTCTCTCTTTATAAACACAACAAATTACCTTTGTTTCTAATTTTCTACCCTTTTATGACTTAATATTTAACAGTGAAAATATTCACTCTTTCATAAAATTGCTGAACAGAATATTGCTTTTTTCCAGTTTAATTCTTGAATCCACCATCCTCGTCCATCTAGTTCCCTCTCGCTCGATACCCTTCCATCAGTGTCTTCAGCCCTCCACATTAAACACCCTATTGATTACCTAGCATCTTCCCTTCTCAGTATTCCTTAAGCAATCCTCTTACTTTGGCTAAGCACATCCATCATTCTGCATTCCTCTTTTATACATAATGAATAATTGAATTTACATAGTGTACAGTTCCAAAGAATTAAAGCACTTTGGATTACTTTGGGGAAATACATGTAATCAATTCTGACAGCATTTCTGAGACAGGTAGAAGCAAAACACTATCATCTATTTTAATAAGTAAGAAAGACGGCACAAGAGATGGGGGTAGCCACGGGGTGCACTGTCATTTCCAACTAGTGGAAAGCTGGCTTTCTGGCTCTGGCCAAGGGGGTTAAGACCTCTCCATCCTCTTCTCTCCTTTTCTTGTGACTTTCCCAGCTCTAGACACCTCTACTGTTGGCGTGAATGGACTTCCCAAGGAAAGCTCACATCGCTGCCTTTCTGCTTTATCCTTCTGTCCTTTATCCTATCGAAAGGGCTTTTCTGATCAGCCATCTACTGATTCAAAATCCTCAACAGCCTTCCAACATGTGACATGTCAACCTAACTTTTTCAGAAGCACCTGTAACTCTAGCCTTACATGTACTCTGTGTGTTCCACATAGGAAGCAGCTATTTCTGAAAATATCACATCTAAACCCTTGCTCATGATGTTTTGAGGCGACTCACAAACAATCACGTCACTGCCATGGCTTGAAACTGGCTCCTTGGGGGATCATTTTGTGTGGTTCCACTCCATGAACGCCACCTTAGATTTTCTGACCAAATACAACATAACTTCTTCAAAGGTGCAGACATTTTTGTTTGATAGCTTACTTTAGTGTCTGGTTATTTTTTTTTTCTTTCTCCCCCCCCCCCCCACTATTTTTACTAATATACAAATGTAGTGCATAGTATTTGCAGTGAATTTGGGTGCTTCATACGCATATGTATCATATCAACTTTACAATCCCTTCCCATTTTCTACCCTCCCACCCCCTCCCTATCCCTTCCTGCAACTCTGGCTATCACTTCATGTGGTTCCAAAGAATGTCTGTGTTCTGGGTTTTCCAAGTCAGAGAAATCATACAGTGTTTAACATATTAATCTTCCACACCTAAGTCATTTCACTTAAGTCACCACTCTACCTCAGCTTCTTATTCCTCGAATGGGTTCACAGTAGTTAAATCTTGTTGCTTCTTCTCTGAATCCAACCAATCCCTTTAATGGGATATTTACCAAAAGATTTTTTTTCCCAAACCTAAGAAAAGAAATGAACATGGAACTATTGCAGGTATATAGAACACCAAACAACTTTGATCAGAAGAGATCCTCATCACGACACATCTTAATTAAAATTCTAGAAACCCAACACAAAGAGAAAATACTAAAAGCGGTAAGAGAAAAACAAAAGGTGACCTACAAAGCAGCCACTGAGCCAGTATTGCAGAGAATACTTAAAGGAAATTTAAAAAGTGAAAGGAAGGCCAGTGACACCAATGACCCCAGAGGTAAAGTGATAACAGCTAGAGGAGAACAAGCTGAGAAAAAAGTATGTTAGTAATCAGTGAAATATGAGTAAATAAGTTATGAAAGTTAAAAAAATTGTGAAATAGCTAACTTTGCCTTCATAACTGTCACTTTAAGCATGTTTATGTGGTATAGATTTAAGTTCATTTAATGTAGCAATGTGATATAGTTTTAACTTTGTTTTATTGTAGCAATTCACTTATTAGGACACTGATGAAAATTTATCCTAAGGAAACTGATTGATGTAAAGATAACCCTGTGAATGTACAAGTATGCAACTTCCAGTATTCAGCTAAGGTATTTGAAATTTAACATATTTTTTTCTTCTTTCCCAAATTTACTAATCTTTTGAGCTACATGGTTGTAGTTATTTTCTAATGTGAACTGATGGGTAAGGCCAGGTTAAAGGATAACAACAAAGATAAAGCAAAATATGGTTATTTGTTATTTATTGCATTTCTTTTATAGGATATAAAGTATGTTTGAGAGCAATAGCTGTAACAGTATTTAAAAAAAAATCTTCTGGACTACCTAGCACCTGAAGTTACATAATAAATATCTCCATGGTTTTAATTTGGATATACTAGCTGTATTTCATCACACTTTGGATTCTTATGGTGAGGTACTATTTTATGTTACAATTATTAAAGAAATTCATCATTAAATCTTTTTAAAATTATTATTTCTGTTGTTTCTTTATCAGTTGTTTCATCTTCTTTCATTTCTTAAGGCTTTACTCTGGCAACCTTTATAAATTAGGTCTCGTCTCTTACCTACATATTTTCCTCAGGAGAAATGCCTTCTCTCATATCTCTAATTTTTGCCACATGGGATTGACCTCTAACTTTTTCCTGTTTCAATCGCCCTTTGTTGCTCTCTCTCCCTTTCCCCAGACTGTCTCCTTTAAGTTGCTTTGAGAATGCCAACCTCTCTGTGGCCAACATCAACTCTTCAAATCTTCTTTGTTGTCATTGACATAACTGAGTTCACTTCTCACATTTGAATTATAATTTCAACACTAATTAATCTAAATCAATCTCATTTTTTGAATAACGAAATAAAAGCTTAGGAAGAAAAAGGAAAAACGTCCATAAGTCCATAGTATAGCTGATCTCTTAGCCAGGAGCCTGACAGATGTCATAGAAACAAAAATACAAAACCCACTGACTGTAGAGCAAGATTATACATTAAGGAAGTGGACTTTCTCTTAAAATGTGCTCGTCTTGAGGATAGATAAAAATTCTTTCTCTCTCTGGGAGTGTAGCTCAGCGATTAGAGTGCTCGTCAAGGAAGTATGAGGTTGCAGGTTTGATACCCCAGCACTCAGGAGCCTGAGGCAGGTGGATTGCCTTGTGTTCAGGTCAGCCTGAGATACAGAGTAAGTTTTGGACCAGCCGGGGGTGTAGAGTGAGACCCTATTTTTCAAAAAAAAAAAAAAAGTAAAGAGAAAGAAAGTCACCTTGTTCTCCTTGTAAAAAGCATGCAAATATTGGCTAGAAGAATGGCAAGGCAGTTAAAGCACTTGCTTTATAAGTGCAAGGCCCGGAGTTCAATTCCCCACCACTACATAAAGCAATGTCTGGTGGCACATGCCTGTAATCCCAAAACTTGGAAGGCTAAGGCAAAAAGATCGATGTGAGTTCAAGTCCAGACTGGGCTACATAGTGAATTTAGGACCAGACTGGGCTACACATTGAAATTCTGACTCAAGTAAAAAAAAACAAAACAAAACAAACAAACAAACAGAAAACAATAGCAACAACAACAACAACAACAAAAACAAAACAAACAAAAAAACCAAAAAAAAACCAGGCAAATAAAAACTAATTTCTCTTCTGCAACTGCTTTATTTAGAGTTTGAAAATGACGAGCATCATCAGATTTCATTTTATTTGTTTTCTAGAAAGATAATGCCCAAGATTTCTGCCCAACCATAGTATTTAAGGTACCAAAACATTCATTTTGAGTCATATTGTCCCTTTTAGCTTTAAGTTATCTATCATTACAACTTTCTCATTTCATCAGTTGTATTCAACTTTTAAAAATTGTAACAAACATTAACAAATGTGGTGATTACTTTGGATCCATCAGCTATCATCGTAACTGGCTGCTTGCCCCTACAGCACCACCAGGATTTAATGTCAATGGGACAGATGTCATCTTGAGCGAATTGCTTATTTTGACCATGATTTATGTGAAGTAGCAGCATTGTTTTTAGGGGAAAAATACATGTCATGTCGGTTGTCAAAAAATAAAGTTCGTTTAAACTTATTTGAGACAATGCTTCTTAGTTCAATACATATATATATATATATATATATATATATATATATATATATATATATATATAAATTCATCGCAGTGTTTCTGGAGAAGCTGGAGCCTGGTCATAAACCACCACTAGAAAACCTGAGACTGACTTCAGATAACTTCTGTAGTGGAAACTACTTTTGGGACTGGAATACAGAACAAGAATCAAGGTTTTGAGCTCCAGTGAAAAGAAAGACCATGCTCATAGTGCCACAGTGGAAAGGAAGCCTTATGAATTTTTCTCGCCTACACTGGCCATAGTTAACCTGAAAGAGGGTACCAAAAGAATAAAAGGATTAACTCAGTTGGAAAGAAATAAAAACTAATAAAAATTTGTAAACTGTACCTTTTGTGGACTATCTTAAATGTTTTTGAGGAATAAATAAGAATAAAAATATTTAACAGGAACATAAAATAGTATCACAGGATCAAAAGGGATATTTATTTTCAGCCTTTTGAGGAACTTCTACTTTCCATAATGGCTGGACCAGTGTACACTCACATCAACAGATTCTTTTTCCCACAGCCTCATCAGCATTGATTGCTGCTAGAGTTCTTGATGTACCCCACTCTTTCTGGGATTTGATGGCGTCTTAGTGATGTTTTGATTTGCATCTCTCTAATGACTAAAGATGTTGAACATCACATAACAGCAATACATTTCTATCCATGTTCATGGCAGCATAACTAGCAATAGCTAAAATGCAGAAGACACCAAAATAGCCATCAACAGACCAATGGTATTTGTGCATAATGGGCTACTACTGTCTGTAAAGACAAATTGGTTGGAATCTTTTGTAGGACAATCATACTCAGTGAGGTGAGTCAGATGCAGAAAGTTATATTTTAAATGGTTTCACTAATATGAGAAACCTACATTACAGTCACTTCATATCATACAACTAAATGTTAGGGATGGTGGGAGCTAGGGGGAGGGGGAGAGAGTGGAGGGGTCAAAGAGGGAGAAGAGAAGGATTTGATAGATAGGTGCACAAAATGCTCAGGTTCAATTTAAACATGGCATACCTCACGTACACATATCAGTAAAATGGGGAGAAAAAGCAAAAGAAAAAGAAAGAAAATTAAATAGTGACAGAAATAGAACTAGCTACAACGCACCTGTGCTCAAACCAGAACTGTGTATAACCTGACTGTTGGTTGTATTTCCTGATTTGTATTGTGTTTACCTGATACCTATTGCTATGTATACCCGTGCAAAGTATATGCACCTATGAGTGAGTATACGATTAAAGTTCAATCATATAATCCATTTCTCCTACCAGATTGTAAAACCCATAAAGGCAGAAATAGTCTCAATATTTTTTGTAACTTACTCAAGCAAATACAATGGTGTGTGCGCACAGTTGCAGCACAATAACTAGATTTAGATGACTCTAAATCTGCTTCTAAACCTTAATTTGTACCTTGATTCTCAGTCACCATCTCACTTATATATAGAATCGTCTCTCTGACCTTGGTTAAAGCTGTGATCCCTTACTTGATGGAGTAGATACATAATCTCTGGGCTTAGTATAAAATGTGTTTCTCTTAATGAGAACTTGCCTGCTCTTTAAGTTGAATAGAATGTAAAAATGTGAATTTTATAAAAATATGAGGTTTCCAGTATTTAATATTAAGAGAAAATATTACTATAAAGGTGAATATAGTATTTAGATTTTAGTAAAGTTGATTTTTACCTAAATAAAAGCTAGGTATTAGAAATATAGAAACTTAAGGCAGAGAAAAACATGAGAATCTCTGATATAATGAATTTCTATTTTACTTTAAGAAATATTGATTGAAGAGAGAAATATTTAAAACTAAAATATTGATAACTTCACTTAATTTTAATTTTCCATTCAAAGTAGATTTATTTTTAACACTTCAATGCCTAGAAAATCCTGTCAAAGGTGTTGCAATATTTTCATAGCCTTTCACTATTGGCTTTTGTATTGACTAATACAGCACTACTTAACATTAAAAAATGAGGAAGTGATTTCTTGTTTAGTAGTAGAGTGTACTCACTGAATCTTCACAAAAACATTTACTCAGTAATTTTACCTCAGTTTTATAAAGTTAGTAGTATGAGTGTTAGAAAATCAAGGTTGAAATGTAGATATAAACATAATCCTTGGGGCCAGATATAAAATTCCCTTGGGTTATCTTTTGACTAGTTACAGTGTGCATGTTTGTTGAACCTAGCAACTGCGGGCTCAAACAAAGAGAAAGGCAGTATCTGCAGCTCAAGAAATGTCACCCCTGTAGGTATTAGGCTTTCAGCATCAAGAACAGACCCCAGAAATTCTGCACAACTCTCATGTACTAATTTAGGGCTTCAAGATGCAAAGCAACCAAAGAATGTGATGGGAAAATTCTACTTGCTTCTATTAAAGGCAGTGGTGCCTTTTAATAAAGCAGGAGATATATGTTATTCTGCCAATGTTCAGTTTTCCATTATTATTTAAAGAACAAAACCTTTGTATTCGAGTCCATTTGAGAAAATACTATTGTCATTTTCTTCTTATATATAAAAGCAAGTTACAGCTAAATTACATTTCAAAAATATGGTATGGAGCCTCAGGTTTTCACACACTTTTGCAAAACAGTAGCTACAGTTCCCTTACTAATACACTTGCAATAAATCTCACACACACTGAGATAGCACCTCCCTCTTTAGGTCACTGTTGAAACACTGAGAGTATAATGACCAAATATTTTCTAACAAATAGCCATGTCGTTTCCACTCTAGCAGCACTCTGAATCACAGCACATTTTTTTCAGACTTCTTGAAACTGAAGTATCTGATTTGAGATCAGAACTCTCATAGAAACTATTTTAGAGAAATGAAAGACTGCTTTGTTTCATCTGATAAGAAAAAAGAATCTTAAAAGCCCAACTCTTCACACTTATTCTTGGCTACACTATTTTTAATCACATTTGCAAGCAGATTTATTCAAATACTGTCAGTAAATTGTAAAGGATAAAAACATAAGTCATTAAAGACGGTGAGCTACCATTTAAAAGATTACTGGTATGAAATTCCAGTTTTCTCAAAGCCGTGTTTATGTTGTAATATTTCTGGTTTCTACATGGCAAGAGCATTTTTAACTAATGCTGCTGTCACTTTCCACCAGGTAAAACATGTTATGCATTGATATCTATTATGAGGCAACATAGCAGACCAGTGGAAAAGTAGTCCCCAATTTCAGAAAGACATAGGGTCAAGTTTTACTTTGTCACTTATGAGCTGTGCAGCATTGAGATCTTACTTTCCCACTCAGCCTATTTTTCTTTAATCTTTAAATTGTCACCATAAAATATTGATTGAATAGAGCCATTTTGAGATGACTTAACTGTTAATCCCACCCCTTATCAACCTGACGCTCAGCACAACTCCTTAAGACCACTAAGGCAACTGACAGAGTGCCCAGTAATTTTGGTAACCTGTAGCATTACTTTTCATCGGATACACATTATACAACAATGAAAATGGAATTATTCAATTAAATGTGTATTTGAACCTTTGTCACTTTACCTACTAGCAACGAAACCTTAGTTACTTTGTTTGTGGCTTAGAAAAACGATTAGGTGATATAGTAGGTTCATGAGTCAAATTTTTGTCTCTGGATCACAATACCCAATACCCATAGACTTCAAGGAGGAGTGGTTTACTTTGGCTCACAGTTTAGGATATTTTAGCCCATGACTGGCTGACTCTGAGGCACCGCCATCATGGCAAAAGTACATGGTGGAGCAAAACTGCTTATTTCATACTGCTGGGAAGCAGATCAGAGACAAAGTGCTGAAGAGTAAGAGGCCAGAACCAGACTCTAGGGACCCGAGACCTGATAGATTACTCAATATCCATGACCTACACATACCCACCCATAAGTGTGATTTACTATTATACGGGTCAGGGCCTCGGAGGCATATTTTCATGGATAAGGTGCTGCCTTACCCATGTTCAAGACCCTGCTTTTGATTCTCCAGCACTACATACAAATTAGCCAGGGGTAGTAGTATGCGCCTGCAATTCCAGCTCTTAGGAAGCCACAACTGTGGGCTACCTAATGAATTTAAGATCATCTTGGACTACAGAGGAAGATCCTGTATCAAATAAATAAGTGAATAAATAAATTAAAAACAAAGACATAAAAACCTAATATACTGGAGATCTATCCCTCAAGCCAATAGAGGTGACAATCTAGCTTAACTGTCATTTCTACTCTTTGTCAGCCTGACACCAAAATACAACTTCTTAAAGCATACTTATCTCCAAATAAACACCAGGGTAGAATTCTACCTAAATATGATGCACTTATAACTATCTTGTGTACAACTAAAAATACACTAATCCCTGCCCCAAAGTCTCAATAGGTGTTACATTATTTAAAAGTCTAAATCAAAGTATTCTCTGAGACTAAGGCAAATCTTTAGCTATGAACCTCTGTAAAAGTCAAATCAACTTCCTTAATCCTTAAGTAGAATTACACAAGGTGAATATTCTCATTCAAAAAAAAGCAAATTCAAATGCAGCAGGATAAACAGGTAACAGGTAAACATTAAGTTCTGCTGCTTGATGCTGGGGATCCAGGGCACGTGGTGAAATGTGAGTTTCAGAGTCTTGGCCAGCTCCACCACTATGGGTTTGTTGCATGGCAAGCTCTGTTGGACTGGCTGTGCTTCCAGCCTGCAATTTTTATGGCAGGCATTCTGCACTCCTGGCTACTTCAGATTCCTGGGTCACCACTGTCATTTTGGCTTCATCCTCACTCTGTCTTCTCAGGGGGGTCTTCCCAGATCTCTCCAGTATTTTTTTTTTTTTTTTGTAAATCTGGGTGGCAGTTTGTTTCTCTGACCCTGCAACTCTTGCATTTGAAATGCTTAGAAACCAGCATCAGATGAACTATACCCAGGTCTCTCACCAGCACAAACAGAATCATGGTAAGTTTGGAGCATTACTTCAGCGACTTCTGTGTGCCTGAATGAGGAAGCACAGTGAAATGAATTCTGGGGACCCAATTCCCGAGGAGGCTCTTCTTGAGCAGGAAACACATTTCTCTCTCTCTCTCTCTCTCTCTCTCTCTCTCTCTCTCTCTCTCTCTCAAATTAATTCAAATTAATTGTTAAACAGGTGAGCTTCCAAATAAGGACCAAGGGGTCTCTCTGACTCCTGAAGTAGCATTAAGGAATCTTTCTTTCTGACCCAATTTAATTTACTCAGTTTAAATATTTCATGTCTTTTTTATGGCAACAATTTCTTCAGTAACCAACCTTTCTTTGGCCCAAAGTTACTCATTCAAGCCAAAATTTCAAATTTCCAAATACCTTCCCCCCATTTTATTGATATGTATAAGTGCAAAATTTAAGGTTTACAATGAAGTTGAGCATTTTGTGTACATATGTATCTTGTCAAGGTGACAAAGACTTTCCCACGCTCCTTTTGTCCCTCTCCCTATCCACCCCACCCTCCCTCCCCACGCTACCTCCTGTTTCTCTTTGTTTTTCATTTTAATTTCCATAAGAGTTGTGATCTGGGTTTCTCATAACAGAGAGACCATTCCAAATTCCTTTTTGTTTTGCTTTTTTTCTCAATTCTCAACATAAATCTGGCTGAAAGCAGCCAGTAGTTTTGACCCGACAGCCTGAACATTGGTGGACTTTAACATTTTCATCTCCAATTGGTTTGTCCGTATCTTTAATCATTTTTTTTTAAAAAAATCTCAAAACATAGCAATAAATGAACATTTTTCTCTGGAGCACAATATACCTGGCCTCTAGTTCAATTTCCAATAGGTTCCCCATCTTAACATTCATGAGCCTAGATATAACTATCTGTATTTTTACCAGTATTTCAAGGTCTGTCCAGAATCACCCATCAAAATATGCTAACAAAATCTTAGGGCTTCTTTAGTTCAACACCTTTAAGTCTTTCCAAAGCCTCTCACAAACCAGTTCTAAAGGCTTCTGTCCCACCTAGTCGGATGTAGTCACAACAACAGACTCACTGAGTTACTGATCTTCTGTAGTAGTCAGACTTTCATTCCGGAAATACAATATTTAACCTGACAACTTAAGAGGGAAGAAGTTTACTTTGGTGTACACTGTAAGAGGGCTCAGTCCTTGGCTAGCTGGCTAGCTAGTTCTGAGGCAGAAACAAAATGGTAGAGGAAGTGGAAGGAGCAAACTGCTTAGTTTGAAACAAAAGTGACAAAGAAGAAAGCTCCAGAGACCAGATGTGCTACTCTAGTTTCAGACTCCAGGATGACCCAGATATACTCACAAAGGTGTTTCCCCAATTCTCTGGGAAGCACACATGCCAAGCAAGGTGATGGTCTATTTAATTTTACAGTAGAGGAAGAAAAGTCTTTTCAACTAAGGACAGTAGAATAATCAGATACTAATATAAAAAAATCCCAACATTTATCTCATGTTACATACAAAAATTGATTTGAGTATTGACCCTACCACAAAATTTTAAAAACTTTTTCTCTTAGGGAAAAAATATAGGATGATATATGCATGATTTGAGGTAAAGAAAGATTTCTTGCACAGATTAGATATTGAGATAATTATAAAAATACAATAAATTATAAGAATTGCTAAAATCTAAGTCTTTTCCTATCAAAAGATACCACTTTAAAATAAGTGAGCAAGGCACAGAGCAGGAGAAAATGCTCATCAAGCATGTTTCTGATGGACAGGCATCCAAAAAAAATGCTATTCTATGACAGAAGAGTAAAAAAGTCTACTATCCTAATTCTCTCTCTCTTTTTTTTTTTTTTTTTTTGAGACAGTGTTTCAGTTTGCAGTCCAGACTGATTATGAACCCACTATGTAGCTGTTGTGGTTAGGGTCTGGAGTGTCCCCCAAAGTCTCATGTATTTTAATGGAACCATGTGATGTTGGTGGACTGGGGTCTGGTCTGGAGGGGTGGATTACAGTTGTTAGGATTAACGGTGTGTGGTGGCCACACCTGGATGCAGGAGGGACTGGTTACTGGGTGGAGACCTGAAAGGATACATAAGCTGCACCTGCCTTCCTGGAGGACGGGCACTAGTCTCAACTAGCCTCAGCTTGTCTTCCTATTTGTCTGGGGAAGCTGCCTCCACCTCTGTCTCTGTCATGGACTTCGATTGTTGCCAGCCACCCCTGAGTGGACTGGGACCTTCGAGACTGTGAGCTAAAGCAAACCTTTCCTTCCCTAAGTTTGTGGGTGTCGGGTATTGAGTCACAGCAACGAAAAAGTAACTAAGACAGTAGCCCAGATTCATCTTGAACTCAAGCAATCCTCTTACTTCAGCCTCCCAAGGGCTGGGATTACAGGTGTGTGCCACCACCTTGGGCTTATGTTATGCTTGGGAATCCAGCCTTGAGCCTTGAGATGGCTAGTCAAATGTTTTATTCGCTGAGCTATGCCCTCAGACCCCAGGACTCGAATTTTAAAAATGGGGAAAGTAGAATCAGCCTTGGGGTAGATGCTTATGCTTACAGCTGGTCTAGAGGCTGATATGAGGTGCCCCTTAAGCCTGGAGAGTGTATTAGGTTACTGTCTTAAAAAACAAAGTTAAAAAGGAGTCAGGTATTTGAGCAAAACTTTCATAGAAAAGGTATAAAAATGATCAATGAAGACATCAAAATATACTAAAATCATTAGCCTGATGGAAATGGAATTAAAACAGTGATGAAATAGCACTATAAATACCACAATAAACACTAGAATTATGAGTGATCACACTAAATTTGATAAGGATATAGAGAAATTGCAATTTATGTTTATTGCTTGCAGAAATGTAAAATGATACAATCACTTTGAAGACAGATCTACCAATTTCATTATTTATTACTTTATACAAAAGATAAACATTTATGTGTAATCGTATTTGTAGCAGCTTTATTAAAAACAGCTTGAAACCACAAACATTCTAAGTGTCCATAATACATCATTTTAGGATACAATAGCACACTATTCAACAATAAAACAGAAAAAGTACTAAACACCAAAAATAATAAATCTGAGAAAAATATGTAAGCAGAAAAAGGTCCTGTAGAAAAAATGTATACCCTGTTTGATTACATTTCTAGGAATTTAGAAATAGTCAGTATTTATCTAGTATACGTAATGAAACAGCTCAGCATTGTGGTGATCTTTTGGGAGTCAGTGGAAAGGGACCGGAATTGAGCACAGTGACAAAGCCATGTTCATTTGTGTTTGTCAAAACTCAATGAACAATGTCTAATGCTTGTGTATTCCAATGTACTCATGTACATAGTTAACACATTAAAAGGAACTGACGGAAAATAATATGCATGTTGAGGTGTTTGGGAAGAAATGTACCAATATATGCAATATATTTTCAACTACATTAAAAAGTAAGGTGAATTGTAGAAGTGTTAATAAATAGTGAAAGAAATACAATAAATTCTTAATGATAACATTTATATGGTACATATGTAATTTTTGCTAATATGTGACTATTTTATTAAATGTGATAAAAATAAAGCTAAAATTCTTTGGCCTTTGGAAAAAAAATTATACTTTCTACTTGAAGGCTGCTTTCTGAGATGAAATGAGTCAATGAGGTCTCAGGTGATTTGTTTTTGCAAATATTTCATCCCACTGCATGAATTGCCTATTTGTTCTTTCAATAAGGTCAGTAAGACCCTTTGATGAGAAAAAATTTAAATTGTATTGTGTTTAATCTGAGGTGTTTTTTCACAGTGAATAGCATAAGGTGTCCATCAAAAAGTGAGTCTTTGAGAATCAGTTATTTTAATTTTTATTTTGCCTATATTTATGGTCACAAGAAATTCCTTTTAGAAAGTTGTGGAAATATTTAGTCTCCTATCTAACTTTCATTGCTCACTCCTATGAATGGTTCCTGGCTTAATTTATTCTAAAACAAATTTTAATCTCTCTTAGACATATACTTCTCTTGCCCTCCTTTCCTTCACGGGCACAGAGAATATCAGAAGTAGATTCATTGTGGCTACCCAGCCTTCTTAGCTCCTGGCCCTTTCTCTGAGAAGAGGAAATAGATGTAGAGAAAGATAGTGGATGAATGCATCATTCTGGATAGAAAATTAGAGACTGTCATGAAAATGGGGATCTTGCATCATATGGTCTGGAAGACCAAGGAGAATTTGTATAGGAGAGAATGCTTTTGAAATGTGAGAGTGAAAATGTTGACTGCAGAAAGAAAATTTTAATGACAGTAGGTGAGGCCTGGAGTGTTGGTCTTGTTTCTATTATGGGCTTATCAGTAGCTCAACTTCAACAAGCTTCTCAACTACTCCTGCTGCAAGATGAACATCCTACTTATTTTTCTACATTTTCTCACATTTTTAGGCAGAAAATTGTTACCTCTCAGCTTTTCTTATCTTCCCAAGCACAGGCAGTCACAGCCTTACAGAAGTGCCAGGAGCACAAATGACTCTAAACACACTGTCCATCCTACCTTCATTTCCCAAACTCTGCCTGCACTGGTCCTGCAAATCACTCTATTGCTGTTTTCGCTTTTCAGTTTCATATGTATTTTGTCCTCTACAAGGAGGAAGTTCCAATAGCCTTACTAACTTATTAGGTCTTATCTTTCTTACCTGATGACTGAATGCCTCACACTCAAAGGAAAAATGAACCACCAAGAGCCAATGAAAAGGTTTGGAAACACAAAAAATAACCTAGGGACCTTGGACAGCCCTTCCTATAGATCACTTTATTTATTGATTGATTGATACACATTATGATCTAGCTTTGTGGGTAAAATATACAGGGCACTGGCCCTTGGAATTGGATGCCTCCTTCCTAAATAAGTGGTTGTGAAAAAAATCTCTCCTGTATCCTAAAGGCTAAGGAGTCTACTGCTACAGAAGACAGCTTCACTTTATCTTAGAGCTAGATAGACAAACTTCAGTTACTTTTACATTCAACAAGAGATTTTTTGATTCCTTAATCCACATTGGGTTCTGTAGAGCTCAGTGCAGGGAAGTAATCACATGTTTTTTTTTCTTTAGAATATGTGTATGAAGCAATTATGAAATAAAATAGCTAAGTGTCATTGGCTACCCTGTACAAACAGGGGAAGGAAAAAGTGCTAGACCACATCTCCTTTGTCTCACAAGCTTCCCGGAAGAGAGCGAAGGCTGCTTTGAACAAACAAGTTATGAAGGGCCTCCTGGACACTCGGGAAATGATACATGATATTTAGGATAGCTGTAGACCCAGTATATAATATTTTTCCAAAATGCAGATTTAACTCTGTGATAATTAAAACATTTATTTGGAAGAAAATAATATCCCTAGGGGTTGAACTGAAGGGTAACCTTAGAGAAAATGTTCCCGGAGGTTCAGAGGGACATTCACAACAGTCCTTCCAGAAGTCCTTATAGGAGAAAAATGTGAGAAGTTTGTCAGTATCACCACACTTCATTTTTAGCATGTACTTAAATGACGCAAAGGCTACCCTTAGGATAAGTGACAAAAATGGCCTGCTGCTGAGAATCTTTTTCTGAAAACATATTCCAGGTAGAGACTGTGACCCATGCCTCAAAAAAGGCAAGGGATATATTTAGATTCTTTGTTGAAAGGATGAAGTTGTGATCCAATCGAGCGATGGAAAGCCAGACACCTCAATGGGTACAGAGTTTAAAAAGCTGTCCACTGGCTGCAGCCTATAGATGTGGCATTAAAAAGTTTCCTGTTTGATTCAACCCCCCAAATTTTTTGGGACAGTAAAATGCCATGACTTGCTCCTAAAAGCCAAGTGAGAGTTGCAAGGTTAAAAACAGAAACCTGATGAAAATTGTGCTGTTTGGATTGACACCGACTACCACATTCTCTGTCTCTATTACCCTGTTTTAGTTAATATTCTCCGGGCAGTTTCGTGCCTTATAACATTCTTTGAATAAAACACATAATTTCCATATTTGCAACTGTATTTGTATCATATAATTCATTCAATATATTTTGTCATTACCGGAGGCGTTAATATCAGGCATAGTCTCTGCCCTTACTTTTTACATCAACGCTTTCTCTTTCAACCTATTGCAGTTACAGTTTTCATGACACCCTTCTTCAGTAATCTGTTTTATCACATTGTTTATTGTAGTTTTTGTTGTTGAAATTACCATTCAAGTAATATATTTAAAGACACTGCCTTAGCCTACACTCATGGCTATTTACTCTTTATATATTTCTTTGAGAAAAAAAGTTAAGAAGTGATAAAACCTGCACCCTAACTTTTGCGATATGCTTGTTTCTATCCTTCAAGTAATAAATTATCTTAAATTAGCACATACAAAAGCAAGCTCATTCTTCACTGTTAGGCATTGCTAACAACATGTCTGTAGTTTTGCTTCTTATTTCCACATACGTACTCATGAGTGTGCTTCTCTGTGCTTCACGTACATGTTCCACAGAGCTTGTTATTAAGACTTTTGTGCTCTGGGGGATATCACATCTCTAGAACCTTCATCAGCATTGTGATTTCTAATGTCAAAAGTAAGTTTGGTTTTGCACACTTGCAATCCCAGTATTCTGGGAGGCTGAAATTGGAAGATCACAGCTTTGAGCCCCAATCAGGGCAAATTACAGAAAATCTGTCTCAAAACAAAACAAACAAAAATAATAAAAGAAGGGCACGGGACGTAGTTTATTGTGAAGGACTTAGGTTCAGTTCCCAGGACCTTCAGAAACCAAACCAAACCAAACAATGATACAACAGAACACAACAAAAGAAAGCAAAAACCCATGATAACTTTCTTAAGTTCAGTCCCACCAGTAGAGACCAAACCTGTCAACAGCAAGGTGGCCCACTTGTTTCTGAAAGGAGCATTTGAAGAAAGTATCACTGATGAGACTTCATTACGAAATATTAGCAGGTGTGAACGAAAATGTGTCCGTGCAATGTGAGTTATAGGTTGAAACCTCTTTCCACAAACACTGGGAGTCACCAGATAAAATGTGTTTGGGTTAATTTCTTTTTCTAGGCATGCTCAGGCTCCAGGTTTATAATTTAATTAAAACTTAATCATGCACAATGAGAGTTAGGATTATATTATTGCTTTTTATTTGCTTGAAAACAAACACGTTGAAAGAGCTAGCTGGAACGTGAGGAATTAAGATTCATATAAAAGGAAAAATATCTGAGGACTCTGCTTTCTGCTCTGCCTACAGTTTAATCTGAACCAGAACCACGTGAGATCTTGTGAAATCGTGTAATAAGCACCAGATAAGAGCATATGATGTGAAATTAGTGCATGTAATATAAAATTCAAAAGCCAAGAAATATGGGAGGGGACTGTGGCATTAGTCATCTCTTTGTTTCTTTACTGTGCTTTAAAGTCTTATCCTGGTGCTTGCTTTCTAAACTCTCCAGTCAATTAGCAATGTTTTAAAACCATAAAAATTACAGCATAGCCTTTGTATTTTGGTTTCATACATACATCAAGCAAATGCTATGCACATTTAATAATTAAAAGACAACAACTCTCTTTGTCTTTCAAAATTAAAAAAAAAATGCCACTTTCCACATCAGACCAAAAGCATGTTGTACATTTTGTGAATGAAGCTGTGTCTATGTATGATGGTTAGAAGGTCATGTAACTATGAACGGGGTCAATAGCCTTAGACACAGGGCAGGAATAATAGATTGTCAACTTGCTTTATGTGACTTTCTCAGGCAGTTTTACCAGCAATGCCATCAACTCTTTTTATTATTAAATGGAGCTGCAGATCACTGGCAACAAGACCCTGGAGCCCGGCCAGCCCAGCAGGGCTGAAGCCACGCTTCCTGAAGCTCAGCTCGGCAGCATGAGATGTTTGTGGTTGAAAAATGGTAGCAGGACACCACACAGAGCTGCACTAAGTGGAGCAAACCTGACCTTGGCAGGCAGATGAGCAATGCTAAGCACATACTAAATACAATGTCAAATAATGTGGGAAAGCTGTAGGACATTGGGAAGCAGCAGAAATTGTCCCCAGGTTTGTGTGATCGCGATCATAGGATGACATGAACATCCTATGGGACAGAATGATCACAGGCCGCATATGCCAACAAGCTGGTGTTGCAAGGTGTGGCTGACCACAGGTCTTCCTGGATCTTTCTTTTATCTTAGAGCAGCAGCAACTATATCAGCAGTGTGAAGAGGCTCACATGACAATAGTCAATGTAACACAAAAGTAACCAACAGGGTGGTGTATTGAGTTCCTTCTTGCAATTTTCAAATCCTGATTTTCCTGTTCGCTGCTTCGGTGTAATTTATGCAATGAAAGACCAATGCATAACACCATTTTCACCCTTCATTAAATTCCATATATTCAAACATAGAGTAAATACCCACCACCAACTAGATTTTCATGAAAATAAATGAGATAACATAAATTTGAAAAATAATCTCCCATAATATCAGACACACAGCAGGTGCTTCATATGCAACAGCTCCTTTAACTTCAGAAAATCCCCTTTTATCTCAAGGTGAATCCCTCAGAAATTAAAATAGCACTCACATTTTTTTTCTGTAATTAGTGTTATTAGAATGGCATATTTTCTCCTTCGTTAACTTTAATCCATCTAGGTCTTTATATTTAAATTGAGTTTCTAAAGGACAAATAATCTCATAATCTGGCTTTAACTGGTCTGTTCCAGGCATGTCCAATCTGTGATCTGCCATTTATTTTCATTTTTTATTTTATACCATACCACTTTTTTGGAAGCACTGTCGTCTCTAGCAGCTTTGAGGATATCAACAAAACTTTTGTTGCTTAGTCTCAACAATTTGATTTCGTTTTGCTTCTTCTTCCTTCGTTGGTGTGTTTATTATAAAGGTAAACCATTTCTTTTAACATTTAGCAATTGGACTTCAATTCAGTACCTTTGAGCACAATGTGTTACAATGTGTTTTCTGTACATTTTCTTACTGCGTGCTGCGGGCACCATTGTCAACAACCAATCAGCCAGAGCTGTGTGGCTTTATTCTGGATTCTCTGTGCCATTCCATTGGTTGATATGGCTGCTTTGACACCTGTATCAGTGATTTTGTAGTGTGATGTCTCCAGCATAGTTCCTTTTGTTCTAGATTATTTTGGCTACATGTGGTTTTTGGTGATTCCACACAAATTTTAGAGTTTATTGTCCCATTTATGTGAAGAATGCCTCTGAAATTTTGAAAGAGATCACATTGAACCTGTTGCCACTATATTTATGAAATGTCATAGGACTTCAATGGTATATCTTTGCCCATTGTATCTTTCTCTGCAGATGATGAAATTACATAAATGTTATACCTCTTGAATTTGTTCCCGAATTTATTGGATGTCGCTTTCTGCTTTTAATTTTTTTTCCTTTTGCATTTTGGGTTCAGAAGTTTCCATCCCCCCTTTGCAAGTCATTGAAGACATTTTTATCTTACAGTGTTTTTTTATTTCAAGCATTTCTTTTTTTGATAAGTTTCTGTTTCATTGCTTGTATTACATCTGCTCTCGTACTTTTCCACTACAGCAACTAATACACTATTTGTAGTCATGTCAAATTCCCAGTTTGTCACTTCCGACATCTGTGTCCTTTCTGAATTTTGTTCTTATGATTGCATTCTGTCTCTAGGCAGAATGGTAGCAGGACACCACACAGAGCTGCACTAAGTGGAGCAAACCTGACCTTGGCAGGCAGATGAGCAATGCTAAGCACATACTAAATACAATGTCAAATAATCTGGGAAAGCTGTAGGACATTGGGAAGCAGTCTTACCTGCAGTGCACTATGGGTATATGGAGCCCTGCTGGTGTGGTGGGACAGAGAGGAAGAAGTGCTCTATCACCTCGCAGCTACATCTCAGGCTTTCGTTGGACCTGTCTTCCATATCTGTTTTCCTAACAAGAGATTCTGCAAACATCCAAATTCTGTTTCCATACTTCACTCTCTTCCTTGTCGGCAGCATCCCCAGGCTGTTTCTTTGACATCTGTTGACTCTGTCCTATCCATACTCTCATTTCTTCCACATAAAATGGAAAAGGTAGGCTTGCTCACAGGATTATGTCCTTCTCTATTGGATCAAGGCTCTTACAAACTCTGTAATCCCAGAAAAGGTAGCCTTAGTTATGAGGAAGATCCTGGTGTATTTTACAATTATTTTTCTGCCCTTTCCACCTGCTAGAGCCACAAGGAATCTTCCTTGAATCTTCACAGTGAGACATCGAAGTATTCCCAGAGGGAAAGCCTATGAAATTGTGCATCTCCGGAGACTAGAAACTCCAACTTTCTCACTTTCTTACTTGCCTGAAAACACATTTTCTTAAATTCTATTAAATATTCTTAAGTTAATTCTTTGATATTCCTTCTCCATTTTCACAATTTGCTGTTTGTTATGTACCTGTTACTTTCTGAGAGATTTTTCAAATGTTTGTATTTTAAACCTACTTTTACATATTTTTACTTGTTAGTTTTAAAGTTTTATTTCAAACATTTTTCTATAAATGTTTTATTTTATTTATTTTATTTTATATCATCCCATTTTTTGAAAGCATTGTAGTTTCTAGCATCCTTGAAGATATCAACAAAATTTTTGTTGTTTATTCTCAACAATTTGATTCCTTTTTTTTTCTTCTCCATTTGTTAGTGTGTTTATTATAAAGGTAAACCTTTTCTTTTAACATTTAGCAATTGAAGTTCATAAACATCTCAGGGAGGGTATTTGTCAACCTTGTGCTTCTTCTTAAGATGGGTCATTTCAAAGACGAGTCTTACTGTCAGTATCTTTTTGCCTTTTATTCTAGAACTACTTAGATTCCCCCAAAGAGTATGATATTGGATTTCAACGTTGGTCATTCCAACCCAAAGGAACGTCAAAGTTTTGAAAGTTCCCTTGAACACAGTTTTTTGATCTCTAGGAAAAAGTATTAATGAATAACTGCTTTTGGAAAAAAATTGCTTCAACAGGTAATAATAGATTCCATTTAATATTTAAAATTTCTAAGGAATGAAAAAAACAGTGGTCTCCTCTTCTTTTATGTTGAAAGAAAATATTTCCCACACAATATAAATTTCTGTCAATTTATGGTGTTTGAAATGAGAAAATTTAGTTCTAACATGTAGCCAAAGCCACAAAGCTGTCATTTAACTGCATCTCCATGGTGATAACATTTTCTCTTCAAGGAGAGATCCAGCTTATATTCCTCTCAATAGAACACAAGTGTTTTCAGCCTTCTGATTCTTTAACAGTCCTGAAAATTACTCATTTTTGTATTTTTTGCTAGTGTGTGTAAGTTCTCAATGAATCAGTTGAATTTGCATTTTTCCCTAATAATGAGGCTTTACACATATTTTTATGTGTTTGCTATCCTTTTCTATATATTTCATTCTTGTATTTTGTCCATTTTCTCCTTGAGACTCTGACATAATTGTTGCATACATTCTCTGTACTTTCTAGATACCAATGTTGTTTATCAATCTGAGGTACTCACTATAGTGTCTGTTAAGCTGTCATCTTTCTGTGTCTTTGTGTATAACATTCTTCAATAAAATGAATTTTTTACTTTCCTTAATTTATGCTTTGTTATTTAGCTTGGTGTTTTTGTAATCGTAGGTCAAGTGGATTAGAGGATAGGTATATATCCAGTCTCAGCCTTACAGGCCATTTATGGAAAATCTAAGTTGGTTCTAGATGCTTGTTAGTAAGTACTTAAAGCAGATTTTCTTAAAAAATAAAATTCTACATAAACTTATATTGAGTCAGACATTAGAAAGATAATTAAATAGCTAAAGAGCCTCTAATTCCTCGTCCACAGTAGGCACAAACAAAGTGGCAGTTATTGTTACTACTATTAAATATAATTAAGTAGAAAAAACTGAAGGCAAACCAGCCTGGGCTTATGAAAAATGATGGGTGTAATTTAGAGGTGGACATTTAATTTTTATTTGTTTAGCTTGTGCAATTAAATGGTAATAAAACTGAATGTGAATCTTTTATTTTAAAGATTTTGAAGTAAATAATGCCACAAAACCCAAATGGCATCAGTACTGTGCCAGCTATTTAACGACAGTTAGATTGGTAATGTAGTGATGGTTTTATATTATTGATAACCAGGAAGGAAGATTCAGAATCATTAGTGTTTTTGTAAGATTGATTCATGGTACCTTTTGTGCAGCACTCTGATTTTTTTTTTTTAATCAGCCTATCCAATGCTTTTGATACAAGGCTACAGAGTTGTCCATGGGTCTGAATGACGACTATTCTTTTTATTTTATTTTTGCCAGAAATACTCCGAGGGAGTTCCACAGAAGGCCACATACAAATGACTGTCCTGTGTACAAGAAGAAACGTTTTCTCACTAGGATACATAAAGTGTAACTCTATGAGTTGTTATACACGTACCATAAACCTAAAATATTCCCAATGTTAGCTTCTTTCTCATTTCTTAAAATAGAACTGATTCTACCTAGCAGATATCTTGCTGTTCAGAAGACAGACAGGGTACCACGATAGATTGCATTGTGTACATTGCTCATTTGAAACGCTAACGATCAGTGGGTTAAGTTTCCAATTATCTTTTTCTGTAAATATAATCTCCTTGACTAATGTGAAAATCCTTTATTGCCCAGAATCATAACATCTACTATTTCCCCCGAAAGAGTTTATACTCTCAAAAGATTTCATTTATAAATGAGCTATGATCAACTGTGACTATAATCTAGTCCCTATTATTTTATGAAGACCTTGAGCTCCTCAGAGAATCACGACCTGGCTGTAGCGGCGAAGTCCTGTTGTTCTGTTCAGATTTTTGCAATGAAACCGGCTGTCTCCTCTGTGCCCGGCATCCATATGTATCTGCTCGCACCCTGTGATGCTACAAGGGTGTTTTATTTGCTAAGCTTCTGCCCGTTGTGGGCGGTGCCCAAGCAGTGTGGAGATGCACTGAGCACGTTCCCCCTGAGGTGCTGTTGGCAGTCGGCTTTTCCCATTTTCCGGATCAGCCTGCCCTTCGCATAAAATCCGCAGCTGCTGACTGCGGGGCCTGTCACTGCTACCAGTTCTGCTTTTTTATCACGCAGTCAGCATGACTGTTTTTGCTCAATCGAACTTACCCCAACTCAGAGTGTTCCGTTGGAGTGGTCTGGCTGCTGCCGCTGTGATTTCTCAGCTATTAACATAGACATTACAGTGCTCTAACCACGCAAAGGCTGCAGCTACACAGTCGTTCTGGACTGCAGCCACTTCAGGGAGATCTCAGACAGATGGCTGTTTGCAGAGGGCAGAGAATTTAACAGCACTGCCTCTCCACACTGAGATGATGGATTTCCACCTCAAAGGAAGGAATGAGCATTTATTCCCTTGAGATTTCCTCCTACTCCTCCGATTCCTTTCCACTCTCATCTCATTGCTCATCCTTGCAAACAGTTAGCAGATGCCAGCAATTTTGGAAGCCTCAGAAGAGAGAACTCCTAAGAGACTCAAAGATCATACATATCCTAAGAGGATCTCGTCCCCAGGCAGACTCCCAGCTCCTGCAGACTCTAGATTTGTGAGCTGAGAGTCATACAACTTTGCTGAGCTATTAGTTTTTGCACGTACTAAATGGAGATGCTTTTGCAACTTTTAACTCACAAGATTTGAAGGAGAACTAAGATTGGTATCATATGCATCTCACTAAGAAATCCTCTGCCACTCCATCAATGGATACTGGATGAGGGTGGGGTGGGCCTGCACAGAAGCAGTGGTAAATCACCTCTCTTCCTTCCTTCCTCTTTCTGTCACTTCCTCTTTGTCTTGTGAGGACTTTCTCTTTCAGTGATTTATAAATGCTACTGACTGGGCTAAATGTTTTATGTGAGGTAGAATTTCCCTTTAAACTTCACGAAAAATCTCACGAGCATAACATATGTAAAGAGAAGAGCCCACTTCCTAAGTGTGCAGTGTAACAAATATTAACCAAGTAAATATATTTGCGAAACCAACTCCTAGTTCAAAAGAAGACGTCTAGAATCGCCTTTGTGCCCTGTCCTGGGTAATGGAAAGCTTTGAGGGGTAATAGTGAGCTAGAATGTGAAAATTCAAAGGCCCTGGAAAACTTTGTACTGAGGACAAAAGATACTCCACATCAAATGAATATTCTTTCAGGAGTATTGATCTACAGCCACAATTCCCCAGTCAGTGTTTAGCTCTATCTTAGTAGTACTTGTTAATAACAGTGTTTAAATTGCTGACCTCAGGATGCCCACTACAGAGACCTGTTTCCTGAATTTCTTACATCAGTAGTTTGTGCCTAATGCCACTCAACCTCCTGTGATTAAAATATATCGCTCTTTCACCTTTTGTAATTACCCCATAAATAGCACCTTGATGATGAGAATTTCTTCTTTTGAGAGGGAGGACAGCCCATCATGGACCAGGCCTGTTGGCCTTCTAGCATTGCTTAGATTTGGATTCTGTCATGTTTCTATTACATAGTTCAGAAAAATTACTTCTTTAAACACCAGGGTTGGCTATGAAGATAATATTAATATATTTATAATGTACATACTCAGATGTACTGGTGCAACTCTAATTATTCAGTTCAATTTGAAGTATGGTCAATGGGAATGACTGAAAATTTAAATTCTAATTATTACTACAATAAATGCATAATTATTAGTCTGTTATCAAGCCAAAATACTTCATAGAATGTTTAATGTCCCATAATTAGCATATCACTTGTTTGCATGCATACGCAGATTAAGGTGCTATAATATTACACATCACTTTATGATCATAGTTACTAATTTCCTCTTTAAAACTGTTTATGAGAATGAAGATGTAGAAATTAACAATAAATTTTTGACTTATTACAACTTGCCTGTGACTTGCACCTGAATTAATGAGGGCTTACAATTTAACCTTACTTTAAAGGATATATATGTAGAGAGAGAGAGAGAGAGAGAAATAGATAGGTATATAGATAGATACACACACACATACTTGAGAGGCCAAACCAGAATTTCTACTTTATTACTTCTCTCAGAAGGGATATTAAAAAAACAAAACAAGCTTCTTTTCTTCTGCTAACACCATTTCATTACAATAAGGGATATTTTAAACCCAAATAAGGTAAAAATTTTATAATTTAGAGTAAAGGACAGTTCTTTAAATATAAATTATATTTACTCAAATTTTATTATATTGATCTTGTAGTTATTTTTCTATTTTTCTCATGAATCTTATCACTGACCAGCAATATTTACATGGTGCAAATCTTAGTTTGCAGAAATGGCTAACTAGAGGCCAACTTCTACAAACTTCTATGATCACACAGTCTTTAGTTTCACATCTTTGCTGCTAGCTATCTCATTCAATTCATTAAGTTTCCAGAGACCAGGACCAAAATGTGTCCATTGAAAATAAAAAATCAATAGGAAAATAATAAGAGCTACACCTGAGTAGAGAGGCATCGACATAATTATTTTAGCACACAAAACAGAACTAGCCATCCCTTTCCTTATTATTTTTAAAATTTCTATATACATATATTCCAAATTTTCTACAACACATTCGAGACATGGATTTTAAAGAGTCAATGCATGTCTATGCCCACCCCATTTTCAGAGGTTCATCCCTTTCCTAGCTGACTACATCCCTTCTACCTAACCCGTCACTCGTGTTGAGACCTTTTTTATGCCATTATAGCATGAATATCATAAGAGTAACATCCATCAATAGTTGGTCTTTTGTATTTGGTCCATTTTGCCAAGCTGAAATAACATCCTTTTCTAGACTATGTGAATTTTAATCCTTTACTCTCTGATTCTGCTACACAATATAAAAGCACAGACCACATTAATCACTGCTGTTAACACCAATTAGGTGACATAAAATTACTTATGAATTCCAAATCTTCCTGTAATATACACATACTAATTTGTGGATATTGTTTTCTAATTATATTTTGCCTATCTCTCCCATGTGCCGAAGAATAATGAGATCATCTTTTAACTGAAAAGTTTATCTTTTCTCCAGCACCAAAAGACAGAATATAAAGTGCTACAGTGAAAGACATTCAGTCATTCAACAACAAGCCAAGCTTTCAAATTAGCATTTGCATTAGTGAATGACTTAGATATAATAGGTAATTAATCCTTTACAAATTTATACAGACTTCCTCAAACTCTTACTGTGATAGATCTCCTTCTGAAAGCACATTTAATTACATCTTTTAAGGGGAGTTGTACATCACAATCTAGACATCAATGTTTTAAAAATTAGGGAAAAGTACATTTCTAATGAGAAAAATTAGAAAGTATGAAGTAAAACAATACTAAAATTATGTATATAATTTTCAATTTTCACAAAGCACTAGGAATGACTCCCATCCATCAGCTGATGACATTTTTTGGCAGGAAAAGCATTTGTCCTTCCAAGGCAATGTAGTAGGTTTTGCTCATTCAAGCCTCAATCTGAATTTATGCCCTTTGACAAAGATTCAGATCATATTCATTTCATCTCCTTGAGCATTAATTACACATAGAATCAATTAATGATAAAGTTAATTGCAAACTATAAAACTGTTAATTGAGGCAAATTACGCATGATGGTATTGTAATTTGGGTAAATGAGAAGTTCAGATGGATGTGTGACTTACAAACTTACGTTATACAAGGTATTTTTCCTTTTCACTTTTTTTCAAAAGATGTGGATCAAAAAAGCAGGAAAACTACACTTTATCATAATAAATGTACTGCAGAACAAATTTTGTGTCTCCAGAAGATTTAATTTTTGTAGTTTGCAATGCCAAAGCAACAGTTCATCCACAGCACAGAACACTGTCGGCTCTTCTGGTAAATCCCTGCCTGTCTACGGATTCCTGCCACGAATGTTAACTCCCTTAGCCAGGAGATCTGGCTGCTGTCACAGTTGTAGGTCTCAGTGCTGTGAATGTACTGTACATTCAATGTCCCAGAGTCATTTACTGAGATTTACTCACTGTGAGAAGAGGGTGTGACTCACTGTTTACAGGGACTTATCATTAGACAATCTGAGTAATGTGTGCTGTGCTGAATTTAGACTCAGATCCCAAGACTCTGGTCCATATGCATCCAATCTTTTTTTACTTTAGAAAAAGTTACAATTCAAAAGTTCCTCTGGTTGTCACTCTAAAGGTTCTCATGGTATCTCCATTTTCCAGCTGGTCTTTTTAGGTAAAAAGAATTTGAGGCTCAGATTGTAGGTAGGTGGGGACATATTATTGCAGCCCGATGTTGGGTAGTTTAGTTCCTCAGTTGTTGGATGTGTGGCTGCTTTGTATAGAAGACTGTCTCGCATGTCGCTCCTCTAAGGCTGCTTTTGTCTTACAGCCATTATTCTCTCTGTATTTTAATCTCCAGACACTCTTTGATGATGATTTTCTGTCATCTTTTTTCTTCTACTTCTAAAAGTTTTTGTTCTTTTTCGTTAATTTTCCTCTGCCTGGGCTTTCCTAGAGGTTTGTGCATATGTGTCCCTTTATCTGCTATGATATGGTAAAAGAAAAAAAAAATTTTAAAGCCCAGAATCTGGGTTTCCCTTCCATCTTATCTGCTAATTGGTGTAGAAAAGTGGAGGAAGTCACTTAGACCTTGCCATGTTCTGCTTCTAATTTATGAAATGAAGGGCTTTAACTAAATGAAAATAAGTCCACTTAAAGTCTGTGGTTAAATATTTGAACCTGTATACACAGTGCTATGGACTAAACTGCGTCTCTCCAGATTTATGTGTGGAAATCATTCCCTGCTCCCCAGTGGGAGTGTATTTGTAGATATGGCCATAGGAAGGTAGTAAGGAGTAAAGAATTTCCTTAGAGTACAGTCTTAATGGTAGGCTTAACATTCGTAAATGAAGAGAAGCCAGAGACTTACTGACTCGCCCAACCGTGAGTCAATGTAGAGAATGCAGCACAAGACCAGCGCTGTGCAATCCAGGAAGGCAGCCTTCCACTGCTACACACTCCTGCTGGCACCGTGACAACGGGTGCTCAGCCAAAGTGTGAGAAACGCACCACAGTTATCTATACCACCTAGCAACTGGTATTTTTCCTGGTAGCTAAGCTAAGAAATATGGCAAATAATTTGGCAACCGATTCTAATAAGATATTATAGTGTTTCTTAACCCGTAAACTGATGATCATAAAGTTAAAATAATGGGAAAATATATTTTTATCATAAACACCACAAAATAAACTTGGAAGTACAATTTACAAAGGAAAAGACACCGCTCTGGGACATGGCGAAGGACATATTTGTCTACCTGAGAATCACCAAATCTATGCACTAATGGAGATTTTTCTCTAAATACTCACTTGGTTTGCTTGCCAGCTTCTGTACTCCTGTCTGTTTCCATTTCTGTTACTGCTCCAATGAACTCTGAAATAATTTCCTTCCTCAAGAGCAACCATCACTATTTATCACATCCATAGACAGGGCCATGAATTGCGCCAAAGGCTGTCTATGGTATCTCATTTGACTTCTGCCTGTCCCAAGCTCAAGAACTAGATTATTACCTTCCCTAAATAAATGAGCAAACAGAGGTTTAGAGAGATTGAACGACTTGCCCTGGAGTATAACATTGGTGAACTGGGATACAGAACTCTACCAGGCTTGGCTTCAAAGACAGTCCTTTATGACATGCTACTGTAATTGTAAGTTAAGGAGAGGGATGAAGTGTCATATCTTTCTCATGGAAACTAAAAATTTTAAGAATAAGATACATGTAAAGAACCCAGTGTAATGAAATGAAGAAAAGTTAATAAGCCTGTTAATAAGTATTTAATATAGGAATGTAGCAAATGTAACTAGTGAGAGTAACTACTTGTTCCTAAAGAGGTAATATTTAAACAGACTCAAAGAACAAGAATTTTAACAGGTAATAGAAAAGTAGTGAACAAACATGAGAACTGTAGGGTAAGCCATCGCCAGGGTGGCTAACGGTTAACCCAAATGCAGGTAAGTCTCAAAAGGCAAGGTTGGGTGAGTTTGAAGTTAAAGTGTTGTGTCAAGAAGTTTGGCGTTTTATGTAAGAAATAAAAGGAATGAAGCAGCTGTTTGCTTATTAACATAAGACAATATTGTTTATCTAGTCTAATATGTGGAAGCTATGTATCCATATTTTTACTTATTCCAATGAACTTGGGTTGTTGCCAATTTTGAGATCCTCCATTAATTATTTTAGTAATGTTTTAACATTTCCAAAACCTTAAGTACAATATCATTTTGCTTAAAACTTGTGGCATTACCAACCATAATTTGTGTTCTGAAGACACTTTTTCTTTGAAAACACTGAATTCAAGTTGAGAACAGAAAAAAAAGATTTTTTCTGAAGTTCTCTGTGGTTTAAAAATGTATATGAAGGACTGCATATACTAGAATTATGTTCATTAGTAGGGAATTTTAAACTCTACTCAATGCCAAATAAAAAATTGTTTAATGATCTCATAGGTAAAGTTGACACTATTGCATTAAAATTTATCTTTTTGAAGACAGATTCTCACTCAATAGTATAATTGACTCAAAATCATTATTACCTTGGCATAAAATATTATTTTAGGTCTTTTCATGACTTCAGGCAATCGTGAAGGTATCTTGAAGGTGTTAAACTCAGTGGTATCATTTTTTGAGAGAATAGCTGTTATTTGCAAATCCTTTAACATTTGAACATCTCAAATTCTTTATAAAATATTAACAGTGCGGAGACTGCCAAAATAAGGACCAAGTGTTCAAGAACACTCAGAATCCCAAGTGTCTATTGTTTCCCCCAAAAATACTCTTATCCAAGATTGGACTCACTCAAGAGGTATTGCTTTGTGCAAAATCTGAAGGTACCATTGGAAACACCTCAACTGTTATTATGCACATCACAGATTGAAGTTACCCTCATCTCTGAATTTATTATCATCCCAATTTTTTTACAAAAGCTGCTCTTTATGTTTGAAAATGACAATTTTGCTACATTTTACAGCCCGTGTGCAGATATCAGTGCAGCACCTGATTCACTTCTCACTGTCTGATTCATTTCTACTCCTCTAAGCTCTATGCCATGCTTTGGCAACTTAACAATGGTAAGAAGAGTGAAGAGCTCTTGATTAGCTCACATCCAAGTCTAAAATCTCTATTTCCCCCTTAAAACTTTTATTTACATTCTCAACCCTATTGCAAAAGTATGTTGTATATGGTGGGGGAAATGCAGTTTTATTAGAGACTACATTGGCAAAAGGGTATAGAGTAGGCAGCCCAGTTGTGCAGGCCTGTAATCCCAGCACTCTGAGTAGCTGAAGCAGGAGAATGGGCAATTTATTTTTAAGAGAAGCTTTGTTTCCACACCCATCAAAATTTGGTATTTAAAAGAAATTCCATCTACTTGTGTAGGCCATAGGGTGATAATGTCTGAGTGAGAACATTCTATATACAAGAAATTTACATTTTATTCTCTTATACAATAAAACAAAAGCTCCAGAGAAGAAATTTTTCAGTTTGCTTTTATGATTAAATTTTTGCCTAGACCAGGACCTAAAATGAACGCTACTGAAGACACGCTGCTTTGTCTCGCTTCACAGTAGCTCTCGAAGTAGGTACTAGTATTTAATTTTACATAAGAAGAAATAAGAAAAAGGAAAGTGCAATTTCAGAGGGTGAAGAAAGCATCTATGCTTGGCGTCGCTCTGCCCGCATCTTAGACAGTACTGAACCTCATGTTTTATCAGACCTTAATCTTGTTATTATTTAAGGTTTTAGAGGTTCCTCTTCAATTGGACCAGTTAAAATTAGTTAGCACTAAGATATGACCTTCAGTCAACCTCTAACCTCATTCTAGTGGCGTCTACATGCTAAAAACACCAACATTAGGGCTATGACCCAAAAGAATCAGAAGAAAGGTAAAAGACGTTGTCCTTAATTCTCGGAAAAACCTCTTCTCCTTCACCGGAAATGCATGGATACCCCTGTCTTTTCAGCCTGCCCCTCTCTCCTCATGTCTTTCTCTATGTGTCCATAATCTCGTAACCTTCAAGCGCGGAATTGACTTGTGTCATGTGGTCATCTTATATGTAGAGTCTTGGCAAAAGTAAAGCTTTCTTTTGCTACGCTGTAGGCACTCCGGCTTGTTAGCAGTTCCACAATTGTGAGAAGAAAATAGAATCCAGTTTGGGGTCAGAAACTGGTAACAAATTCAGCTCTCTTTCCTACAATTACGTAGTTATGTAATCATTTCAGCACAGTTCTGTATCTTTAAAACAATCTAAATCCTTGACCCTACATGAGAGCTTTAAACCCCAAAGTTAGTTTAAATTTTGTGTTTATAGTTACTGTTTTGAATTGAAGCTGAATATAGACACAAAATGTTTGTGTGAATTTTATTTTCTCTTAGGAATACCAAGAAAATGAAAATAAATGGGCCACATTCACTGTGTAAAATTGGAACCATTTTCCCTGCAGTCAGTTAAAAACTGAAAGCACATTAAACAAGACAGCAAAAGAGACTGACCAAAAGAGAGAGGAAAGCCAACAAACACGGAGGTCAATTTATTACTCCAATAAATGTCAGGGCAGTAATTGTGCGGGAAGTGAATAATACTGAAAAGAATAGATGTGTGTCATTCTTAAAATATAAATATGAACGCTTTGACCACAGAGTTAATAAAAGTATGTTGTCCACAGTGACTGGTAATTGATGTGAAACAGTTACCTTTACTTTATCCTGCAAATGGCAGAAACAGTGCTTCCACCACAGGGCTATTCACACGTAAATTGTGTTTAATGGTTTCCTGTTAATGCGTTCTATTTCTATAATGAAAGTCTAGCCAAATTATAGGAGAGATGCTCTTAACTCTTTTACGGTTATCAAATTGAGCAGTAATTGAATCAGGCTAGAAATTCTTTTTTTGACCTTGACTGTTAAGTTACACGTTTTTACCTTTCTGTCACATTATCAAATTTTGGAGATACATAGTATTAATTTTTTAGCCTTTTATATTTTACATAGTAACCTAACAGCACCAGATAAAAAATGTTTCCAGCTGTAAAATGCATTCAATTGTCAACAAACATATCAATTTTCCTGCAGAAATAAGAAATTTTGCTGAAGTTAGACACTTTAATTCACCAATTCAAGTTTTTAGCTCAGCATTTCACCTGTTATAAAACATTAATGTAAGAGTAATTCGTGGGGTCAGAGGAATGGCACAGCAGTTGAAGCACTAATCTAGCAAGCACAAGGCCCTAGTTTCAATTCTCCAGCACCACATAAAGCTGGGAGTAGTGATGCACATGTGTAATCTGAGCACAAGAGAGGCAGAGGCAGGAGGGTTGTTAAGTCCAAGGCTAGCTTGGCCTCCATAGTGAGTTCAAGATCAGCCTGTGTTATAGAGTAAGACCCTGTCTCAGAAAAAAAAATATATATATATATATGTATATAGTTATACATATATATATATATATATATATATATATATATAGACACATAGATATTTTAGCAGTGTTTTCTTGATGTATTTCAATAATACTTCAAATTAAGAATTTTCCACCTTTGTGTTATTGTGTAAAAAATTTGAAATGTCAAGCTAACTGTATTTTGGCCTAAAAAGAGTGTTAATATTTGATTTCAATATGTTAAAAGGGCTGTTTCTTTACATAACTGAAATAATTTTCAGGTGAACATGATTTACATGCAATAGGGAAATTACAAGCTACATTAGGCAGATCTACTCTCATTTTAAGGAAGCAAATGGCTAATTGAATTTATATTCATTAGAGCTTCAGAGACTAAATTGGCCTAAAGCTTTCTGAAGTTTGTCTTCAGAGGTATTATGTTTTAATTAAAATATTTTGAAGTACTACTTTTAATCTATCATTTCAGTTGTCATTCCATTTTTCCTTGAATACCTACAAAACATTGGTGCTGATTTAGTAAATTTTTATTGGATTCTGGTAGCGTCCATATACTATTACGCAGTCATGAACGTCCTTCTTGAGGATTTTACCAGGCAAGCTTGCCATGCAGTGCTGCCAGGCTTGAGCTCTTCTGCTGCTCACCATCATGTCCTCCTCCCTTTGCTCAATTTATAAGTTTATAAACGGTTTCTGCTTGCTGAACTCCTACTCATCCTTTAGGTCCAGCTGAACCACTGCCCTCTCCTCCAAGTCTCCTCCCCATGCTTCTTTCATGTGGCCTGCCGTAATCAATCACTCTTACTTTTTTTTTTCTGCTATGAAACCCAAATTACCAATATGCTATTTTATTTTCTACTTTTGATTTAACCTAGATATTTATAAATTATCCTTCCATTTACTTGTCAGGTGAGTAATATGATTCTTGAGGTGTTCTGCATTGGTTTGGGCTCAGGAGTCAGACGGGAAGTCACTGTCCGTCTTTACCACCTTACGGCTGAGTGAATGTGAAAAAGTTTTTAAGTCCCTTATCTTTTGCTATGAAATGATAAGCTAGTCTTCTTTGGTTTTTATAAAGATGAAAGAAAATAACCAGTTGTACATTAATTATAGTGAAAAAATCCCACAAAAGCAAGCTGATAGAATACATTGCAATTTTATATGTATGAACATAGCTATAAAAAGTAACTCTGAGGTGAAAGAGTCATCCATTAGACTTCACTGGTACATTGACTTAATACATATTTCTTGGCCATTTATTATAGATCAGGCACTTACACTAAAGCCCAGGGGTGAGATAAGAAACAGTATGGGCATTGGGACACAACTTAGGGATTTACCAATCAGTAAAACATAAATAGATTATCAATGATTTGATAAATAATAAAGGTAGCTCATTGGTATCAGAAACCACAGATTATAATAAACTGTCTTCATAATTGATGGAACATATAATTTATAGAAAGTCATTACATCTCAATATTTTAGTTTTCCACTGAAATGGACATCACTTTATAACAGATGATATATTATATTCTTGGAAGACCACATACCAGAGAGGCAAAGTAATAAAAATAAATGAAAATAGAATATAAAACTGCTTAATTAGAAACTGTCATTGTATTTTCATTAAGGAAATATTATTGGATTAGAACCAAGAAGTCTTGTTATTTTTGAACACACCAAATAATCTTTAGAAGCTTTTATCATTTTCTCCTCAAGTAATAGAGATATAACTGTAGAATGAGAAGTTAATTAAATAAAAATATTTACAGTAAAATGATGGTATGATTGGGATTTAATATGAACATAATTTAAAGCATTGTTATAACTGTTAGGGTGGCCATCCATGGCCACACTTTATTCTTCCTCTATAGATAATCTTTTGCTCTATTTAAACAACAGATGTTAACATACGGATTCAGTTGTTCTCTGATTGAATACATT